>PITA01002645.1:17477-156509 GCA_004023965.1 Spilogale gracilis | reverse complement strand
GATTGTGGCCATTGCTGCAATGAACATTGGGGTACATATGGCCCTTCTTTACACTCATCTGTATCTTTTGTGTAAATACCCAGTAGTGCAATGCACGGTCATAGGGTACCTCTATTTTTAATTTTTTAAGGAATCGCCACACTATTTTCCAAAGCAGCTGCATTAACTTGCATTCCAATGACAGTGTAAGAGGGTTCCCCTTTCTCCACAGCCTCTCCAACACTTGTTGTTTCCTGCCTTGTTAATTTTGACCATTCTAACTGGTTTTAGGTGGTATCTCAATGTGGTTTTGATTTCAATTTTCCTGACAGCTAATGATGATGAACATTTTTTCATGTGTCTGTTAGCCATTTGTATATCTTCTATGGAGAAGTGCCTCTTCATGTCTCTTGCCCATTTTTTGATGTGTTCATCTTCTTTTTGGATATTGAGTTTGAGTAGTTCTTTATAGATCTTGGATACCAGCCCTTTGTCTGTAGTGTCATTTGCAAATATCCTCTCCCATTCCTGGGGTTGCCTCTTTGTTTTGTTGACTGTTTCCTTTGCTGTGCAGAGATTTTTATTTTGATGAAGTTCCAAAAGTTCATTTTCACTTTTGTTTCCTGTGCCTGTGTCTTGAAAGAAGTTGCTGTGGCCGGTGTCAAAGAGGTTACTGCCTATGTTCTCTTCCAGGATTTTGATAGATTCCTGCCTCACGTTGAGGTCTTTCATCCATTTCGAGTTTATCTTTTTGTGTGGCATAAGAGAATGGTCGAGTTTCCTTCATCTATATGTAGCTGTCCAATTTTCCCAGCACCATTTATTGAAAAGACTATCTTTTTTCCGTTGGATATATTTTCTGCTTTGTTGAAGATTATTTGACCATAGAGTTGTGGGTCCATATCTGGACTCTCTACTCTGTTCCATTGGTCTGTGTGTCTGTTTTTGTGCCAGTACCATGCTGCCTTGGTGATCACAGCTTTGTAATGAAGCTTGAAATCAGGCAACATGGTCCCCCTCAGCTTTCTCTTTTTCAACATTTTTTTAGCAATTTGAGGTCTTTTCTGGTTCCATATAAATTGTAGGATTGTTTGTTCCAGCACTTTGAAAAATGCTGGTGGAATTTTGATCAGGATGGCACTGAAAGTATAGATTGCTCTGGGTGGTGTAGACATTTTAACAATGTTTATTCTTCCAATCCATGGGATGTAATGCTTTTCCATCTTTTTATGTCTTCTCTAATTTCTTTCATGAGTGTTCCATAGTTCCTCAAGTACAGATCCTTTACGTTTTTGGTTAGGTTTATTCCAAGGTATCTTATGGGTTTGGGTGCTATAATAAGTGAAAATGATTCTCTAATTTCCCTTTCTATATTTTCATTGCTAGCAGTATAAGAACACAACTGATTTCTGTACATCAATTTTGCATCCTGCCACATGACTGAATTGTTGTTCAAGTTCTCGTAGTTGGGGATGGAGTCTTTTGGGTTTTCCATATAAACTATCATGTCATCTGTGAAAAAAGAGAGTTTGACTACTTCTTTGCCAATTTGAATATCTTTTATTTCTTTTTGTTGTCTGATTGCTGTTGCTAGGACTTCTAACACTATGTTTAATAATAGTGGCAAGAGTGGGCATCCTTGTCTTATTCCTGATCTCAATGGGAAGGTTGTCCACTTTTCCCCATTGAGAATGATATTCACTGTTGGTTTTTCTTAGATGGGTTTTGTGAAGTTGAGGAATGTTTCCTCTATCCTTACACTTGAAGAGTTTTAATCAGGAATGGATGCTGTATTTTGTCACACGCTTTTCCTGCATCAAATGAGAGGACTATGTTGCTCTTCTCTCTTCTCTTATTGATTTGTTCTGTCACACTGATTGATTTGCCAAAGTTGAACCACCCTTGGATCCCAGGGATAAATCCCACCTGGCCGTGGTGGATAATCTTTTTAATGTACTGTTGGATCCAATTAGCCAGGATCTTGTTGAGAATCTTGACATACCATATTCATCAGGGATATTGGTCTGAAGTTCTCCTTTTTGATGGGGTCTTTGCCTCGTTTGGGGATTAAAGTAATGCTGGCTTCATAATAAGAGTCTGGAAGTTTTCCTTCTGTTTCTACTTTTTTTAAACAGCCTCAAGATAATAGGTATTATTTCTTCTTTGAATGTTTGGTAGAATTCCCCAAGGAATCTATCCGGTCCTGAGATCTTGTTTTTTGGGAGGTTTTTGATCATTGTTTCCATCTTGTTACTAGATATTAGTCAATTTCTTCCTGTTTCAGTCTTGGAAGTTTATAGATTTCCAGGGATGCATCCTTACCTTCTAGGTTGTTTAACTTATTGGCATATAACTGTTGATCGTAATTTCTGATTATTATTTCTATTTCCTTGGTGTTAATCATGATCTATCCCCTTTCATTCAAAATTTTATTAACTTGGGTCCTCTCCCTTTTCTTTTGGATTAGTTTGGCCAATAGTTATTGATCTTATTCTTTTAAAGAACCAGCTTCTAGTTTTGTTGATGTGTTCTACTGTATCTCTAGTTTCTAATTCATTGATCTCTATTCTAATCTTAATCATTTCCCTTTTTGTGTGTGGGGTTGGCTTAATTTGTTGTTGATTTTCCAGTCCTTTAAGGTATAAAGAGAGTTGGTGTATTTGGGATTTTTCAATTTTTTTTGAGTGAGGCTTGGATGGCTATGTGTTTCCCCCTTAGGACCACCTTTGCCATATCCCACAGGTTTTGGATGGATGTATCTTCATTCTCATTGGTTTCCATGAAATGTTTCAGTTCTTCTTTGATTTCCTGGTTGATCCAAACATACTTGGGCAGGATGGTCTTTAGCTTTCAAGTGTTTGAATTCCTTCCAAACTTTTTCTTGTAGTTGAGTTCCAGTCTCAAGGCATTGTGGTCAGAGAAGATGCAGAGAATAATCTCAATCTTTCAGTATTGGATGAGCCCTGATTTGTGTAGTATGTGGTCTATTCTGGAGCAAGTTCCATGTGCACTTGAGAAGAATGAGTATTCTGTTGTTTTAGGGTAGAATGTTCTGAATATATCTATGTGGTCCACCTGGTCCAATGTGTCATTCAAAGCTCTTGTTTCTTTGTTGATTCTCTGTTTAGATAATCTGTCAATTGCTGAGAGTGCCATTTTTAAGATCTACAATTAATGTATTCATATCAATATGAATATGCTTTATTTTCCCTAACAATTGGCTTATGTAATTGGCTGCTCCCACGTTGGGGGCATAAATGTTGACAATTGTTAGATCTTCTTGGTGGATAGACCCTTTAAGAAGGATGTAATGTCCTTCTGTTTCTCTGACTACAGTCTTTGGCTTAAAATCTAATTTATCTGATATGAGAATCAGTACCCCAGCTTTCTTTTGAGGCCCATTGGCATGAAAGATGGTTCTGCATCTGGAGGGGACAACTTTGAAGGGCAGCTTCAAATCTTCTCAAGAGGCATCAATTGAGACCTTATTGATTCTGCATCATGGCACAAAATTTCCTTTATTCCAGTCCTGTTTCTTTTCCTTCTACCTATGGCTGTTGATACCAGGAGTACTCCCAAATAAACCTGCTCTTGGGCTCCCAAGGAGGCCAACTTGAGAACTGGCATATCAGTTAGAATTCTTCTGAGCATCTCAGTTCCAATCACAATCAAGAATTTTCTCAAAACAAATTGTTCCATACCCCCTTCCGCAGCTCAGATCTCAAAGTCTGACCAAACAGTCTACTACATTTATAGTATGCACTAAGTGAAGCTAGCAGATCTCAGACAAAATATATCTCCTCCCCAGAACTTGCTCCTCCACATCTATTGCATATCCATGAACTGAAAATTTTCCCTCTCTCACTTTTCACATCCAGATATATGTTTGCACTGTCTATGTTGTTCCCCCATTTTTTTTTAAACTTCAAAATTTTCAGAAACTTTGAGTAGGAGAAAGGCTATCTGTATGGTTCTCATTGAGGTCTACCACTTGTTAATATCCAACCCATTGTTTGCTCTTTCTCTCTGTGCCAAACATTTCTATATGTATCACCTAAGGAAATGAACATTTACCACATAACCATAATAATGTTACCACACCTAAAAAAATTAACAATTACAATGTATCATGTAATATATGATAATAATGTCAAGTTCCCCCATTTTCCCCAAAAAAAGTCTCCTATGATTTTTCTCCAAGGCAAAATTCAGTCAAGGTTCATGCATTGCATTTGGCTATGTTTCTTCAGATTCTTATAAATTAGAGCAGTCTCTCTGCCTTTGTTTTTTAAATAGCTTTATTAATGTAACGATAAACTGCAATATTTAAAGAGTAAAATTTGATGCTTTGACACATGTAAACACCAGTGAAATCATTACTACAATCAGAGTAGTAAACATTGGCTTCAGCTCCAAAAGTTTCCTCCCACACCTTAATGCTTCCCTTTCACTCCTCCTCACCCCTATCCTCAAGCAACCATTGATTTGCTTTTTGTCATTGTAAATTATTTTGCACTGTACTCCTCTTCCTCTGTCAGGCTTTTGAAATTTTTGAGATTCAACGAAATTATTGAATGTATCAAGCGTCCATTCCTTTATATTGCTAAGTAGTACTCCACTGTATAGTTACATCACTGTTACTTAATCATTCAACTGTGAACACACAACTGGGGTTATTTCCAGTTTTGGCTATTACAAAGAAGGCTGTTATGAATATTGGACCAAAATCTTTGTGTGAATACATGTTCTACTCTATTTGGTGTATATTACTACAAGACATTTGCATGGCCCACATAGTAAGTATATGATTAACTCTTTAAAAAAAAATTCCAAAGTACTTTCTAAAATGGTACTATCATTTTACGTTCTGGCCAGCAGTGCATGAGAGCTGAGGTTCTGAAAATCCTCTCCAACACCTGGTGTGGTCAGTCTTTTTTAACTGTAGCCATTCTCATAGGTGTGTAGTAGAATCTCATTGTCAATTTACTTTGTAATTTCCTAGCAGCCAGCAATATTCAGCGGATTTCATAGGGTTATTTCCTATTTGTATATCTTCTTTGGTGACATGTTTATTCAAATCTTTGGCTATTTGTTTTTTATTGTGTTGTTTTCCTATCCTTAAAATTTGAGAGTTCTGGATTCTAGATAAAGGACCTTTATCAGATATATGTTTTGCAAAGATTTGTCTACTAGTCTGTGGCTTGTCTTTTCATTCGCTTAATACTATATCTTTTGAGGAATAGGAATTTTTATTTTTGGCAAAGTGTAGTTTTTAATTTGTTCTTTTATAGAATGGGCTTTTGGTGTGATATCGAAGAAATCTTAGCCTAATCCAAGGTCACACAGATTTTCTCCCTGTTCCAGAAGTTTTAGAGTTTGGGTTTTATGTCTATAATCTATTTTGCATTAACTTTAAAACATGGTACTAGGTATAGATCTAAGTTCATTGGTGTGTGTGTGGGGGATATGCATATCCCTCTAGTACAATTTATTTAAAAAGGTTATCCTTTCTCCTGCATTACCTTTGTACCTGTGTCAAAAATTAATTGTCCATTAATTGTGGTTTGCATTTTTTTAATGGACTCTGTATTCAGTATCATTGATCTATTTGCCTTTCTTTACACTAATATTATGCTATAGCTTTATAATAACTCTTAACTTCAGATGGTGCCACCCCTCCACTTTTGTTCTGTTTCAGAGCTATTTTAGCAGTTGTAGGTTCTTTGTATTATTTCCATATGGACTTTAGAACCAATTTGTCAGCCTCTGTGAGAAACCTTTTAGGATTTTGACTGACATTGGATTGAATGTATAGAGTAATTTGTGGAGACCTGACGTCTTGAGTCTTCCAGCACATCAACAACCTATATTCCATGTTTTAAGTTTATTTTAATTTCTCTCAGCAATATTGTATAGTTTTCGATAGACATGTCTGTCAAATTTTGTTGTTTTTCAAGACACTGACTTTTTGGAAGATCCCAGGCCCATATCAATATCTTAGAAAATGCTCCCATTTTGATTCATTTATTTTCTCATAATTCAGTTGAGGTCAGAATGTCAGGATGTTCTGCTACTGGTGATGCTTTGTTTGATCACGCGGCTAAGGTGGTGACCACCACATCTCACCATTATAAAGGTACAATTCACCTTTGTCATTGGAAAATCATTTAGCAGTAGAAGGAGTCAAAATTGTTTAGAAAAGTTAAACCATAAGGTTTTATTTAATACTTATTCTCTGATATATGATAGTTTCTTTTTAAAAGATTTTATTTATTTGAGAGAGCAGGGGCAGGGAGGAAGAGCAGAGGGAGAGGAAGAAGCAGACTCCCTGCTGAGCGGGGAGGCCTGACAGGACATGAGCTTGATCCCAGGATCCTAAGACCATGACCTAAGCTGGAGGCAGAGGCTTATTAACTGACTGAGCCACCCAGGGACCCCTGACATGTGATAGTTTTTATCTAATATTCCTTCTCAGTGAATAGAACTCCAGTTTTCTCTCTTGGAAAAGTATTAGAAAGGAGGCACTTATACTTTCCTTATCCTAACTCTACTAAAATAATTTACTACCAGAAATAAGAGGCCACTAGGAAAGGTGTGTCTGCTCCAGTACCAAAAGGCCAATGATGGGTCAGGGGTGTGGTTAGTCTGTATGAAATCTGAGATGAGCCCTCCAGACAGGAGGATACTGCAAAAGCAAATCTTTCTCAAAGTGTTGACAATACAAGTTCAGCTCCTATCACTGTGAGATCTTGTCGCTATGGAGCCAGCCAGGTTCTGATCAATTCTGTCGATGTATAAGCTCTGAACCAATTATATAGGCCCTCAATCAACATTAAATACAAACAGGTGTCTTGCATAATGGTATTCTACATGTGAACAGATAGGGTTTCTGGTAGGTGATCCCTTTCTTTTCAGACAGTGTATTTTATATTCTATGAGGAGAACGTGTTTACTGATATTCTACTATATATAAGCTTGGTGCTATGGGACATTACATGTATGATTGCTTTAAAATAGTCACAAACTAACTGTTATTGGAATCATAAAAATGGACATGGCCTTTAAGGGGACATGGGACTCTTTGCTTTCATCCAATGCACCTCTCTCTATTCCTCAAAAGACCTCATTTCCCACAGTGGAATGTATATTTCTGTAAAATACACAGTATACTATACAGTGTTTCCATATTCCTTTGCATCCATGAAAACCTGAGTAAACAGGTATACTGAGATTTATGGGAAAGCAGCAGTATTTATTTTTGCTTATGGGGAAAATTGCCAAGATTCAGCAAGTTACAGTTAATGTTCACCTCATTTGGCTTGGATCAGAGCAGGTATTGAATGGAGATGGCTAGACAGAAATATGAGCAATTCAGACAAAAGAGCATTCGGTTACTGGGTTGGAAAATAGTAATTACTTTTACTATTTTAAAGGCCGGTTTTTATATCGTTGCTTAAATGCAAAGACACGTTTGACATGGAAACAACTATATTTATTTATTTAAACTGTGAGTGTTAACCCTTGTAAAACTTTCATGCCTTCTTTTCATAAATTAAAAATGTAGCAAAAGGAAAAAGCTGAAATGCCTATAAACAACAAAAACAGCAAAAAAAAAAAAAGGATGGGAAATTGCTATGATTGAAGGGCACCTTAAACTACTTTGCTGAGTTCATTTATTTGGGGTTTGCTATTCTGTACACTATATTATAAACAATGATAAGGATCATTCTAAGATATATTATTACTGTTAACAGAATACTCCCCCCTCCAAAAAATATTCTTTTTCAATTGTTTATACAGCATTTATAACAAAGGACATTATTAATTTGCTTTACATCAGCCAGCTCTCTACAGATTGACTGTGGGTCAATTTCACTGGATATCAGTCATTTTTGTTGCTAAAATCTCTTGCTGTGGCTAGCTTTTATTGAATGTCATAGACCAAATGAGTTGGCAAGATAAGCAACTTCTGTCTAAACAAAAGTATGCAAAGTAATGACAAAAGAACCGTTTTCATTTCCCAAAACCAAATAGTTCAAGTTTCACACAATCAAATGGTTTTCCTCCCCTACTTTTTGGTATAGTCCCTATTTAAATGATATATAGTGAGTGTTTCTTGGGGGTTTTGCTCCTGTATTCTCTAAAGTCATTAGAAATTTATTGAACTAGGTTTATAAAATTCACCATGAGACCCAGCAGGGTTTAACACTGCAAAGACTCATTTAAATTTTAGGGTGTGTTTTATATGGGCATACACACACATAACTCAGTTTTCCTGCATGCATTCATAGGGAATGCCTTTTGATGCACATGAACCTGGGAATTGTAGTGAAATATATGTAAATCATGTTTTTCATCCTTAACAACTTGGCTCCATCGTCATTTTTTGATTAAAGTCCTTAATGATCTCTAACAGAGACACTTATCTAGGAGCAGAATGTTTTCCCCAAGCCTCAATTAGTTGCTTAGTTGGAGGAATGAGTATCTGTATATTGAGACTAGTTCCCTACCCCTTCCTCCCCTCCCCCCCCAGCCCAGCTCAGACACTACTACACTGAACTTAGAGGTTTTCTGAAGTATGTACTATTCATTCTGCTAGCCATTAATGTAAGGGGACGGACTTTCAAAGTGATGGATACTTACTAAATTGTATATTTAAGGGAAGAAAGGGAATGAAATTCTTTTTTAATATATATTTTATTTATTTATTTGAGAAAGAGCATGAGTGGGGTGAAGAGAAAGAGGAAGAAGCAGACTCCCCACTGAGTTGGGAGACAGATGCTGGGCTTGATCCCAGGACCCTGGAATCGTGACCTAAGCTGAAGGCAGTTGCCCAACCAACTGAGCCACTGAGGCACCCCTGGAATGAAATTCTTATGACTGTTTTCTTTGTCTTGATATTTCACAAACTATGCCTCAGTGGAAATTAACATCAAATGAAACCTTTTCTCTTCTTCAAAAGCATGCTCTAGCTGCTTTAGTATTTTTCTTCTTCTGTGGACGGGGTACACAGCAACACAAACCCATCACAAATGAGCCCTGCCTAGACGTTTGTATCCGATAAAAGATTTACCATTTCTATTAGTTTGTACCGAAAATGTTCTGACACCAAAAGGTATGGCCCCAGAAATCACTATTCATTGATTAGAATATTTCCCCCCTAATTCTTGCTATGTTTTTGCTACTTTAACATTTTTCTTATTTGGGGGACTGCAGAATAACACTGTTTACATAAGGGAATTGTGAACTATACAACCACATATCTGGTCATTGTTCCTGTTGACATATGCAGGGAACATGGAAAACAGGTTTTACTTTTCTGAGCACAAATGTGTCGTTCCTTTGGCACTGGTTACCCTCATTAGCGCATATAAAAGCACTGAAGCTTTTCCCCTGTTGATTTCCAAAGATCTTTGTACTTCACCCAAAGTAAACCCTTATGTGTTCAGTTTAAGTGTTCAAGTGGCATTAGGTAATGGGAATTCACTCACCAGCTATTGGTAGGGAATTATGCCCATTTTAAGTGACCTAATAGTTCAGTTGATAAGGATGTCTGGATATTTTCAGGCATAGTTGGAAGCCCCAATTATCTCATTTGTTTTTCTAGGAAAACTACCTGACTTTTTAGGGGGGAATGTTTTACTTTTCAAATGACATTTCTGAGGTAGGCTGTAATTTATACTTTTTAAGTGTAGGCATCAAGGAGCTGGACTCAAGTATAAATGAATGCTGATGCTCAAAGAGATGAGGTTTAACCTGGCTGTCACAAGGTAACCTGCTTATTCTCTATAACCAGACCTGCAGTATATGCCGTTTTGTATGTTCTAGGAAATTTACAATCTCACAGACATTTTATCCTATCCAAATATAGAGAGGATCCAAAGAAAACCTAACATAAAAACATGTACCCATCACTGGAGAATGACCAGACAATCTCCTAAGGTTGCTGTCATATACCAAGCATGGCGCTTGGCGCTTTTATGTTATTCTCATATTAGAGATTGTAAGTCAAGTACATTATGTAACATAAATATGGTCGCATTGCACGTACGTGTTAGAACCTAGATCTGTCTTGCATATGGTTCCTTTATAAAGAAACCCTGAAAATGGATGCATTTATTTTGGGATTTTTCCACATGTCCAAAATTTTTGAAGAGGGCAAAGATGAGCAGATTTCTATTCAGGGTGAGAAGTTGTTCCCACTCTTAGAATCCATATGCTGCAATGGGAAAGCAGAAATGCATTCCTAGTCTCTTTCTCGCTCTTAAATCTTCAGTATCTAACAGTCATGACAACTAGTAAACCTAAACCGAGGTGATAAGAGAGAATCCCATTCCATGGGTACTGCCCTTCTTCAATGACACTCCAAGTCTAGAAAGGTACATTTTAAGCTGACAAGAAGTCTTTTGGAAATAAGTCATTGTAGTGAGTTGAAAATTGAACTGAATATATACTATATAACACACACACACACAAACATATAATGTCTGTCTGCAGCTTATGGAAGTGACCTTCTTTGGGATAAATGTCTTTGTAGAGGTTAACCTTAAGGATCTTCACCTGAGAATACCTTGCGTTAGGGTGCCTCACATCTAATGACAAGTGTTTCAAGAAGCAAAGAGCAGAGAAGACATCAACAAAGTGCGGTGAATGAGACAGCATAGATGGGAGTGATGGGTTGTTTACCCGCCACAAAAGCCAAGGATTGCTGGCAGCCAGGCCCTAGAATCTTGGGGAGAGGCTTGAAATAGACCCTCTCCAAGGAGCCAATCCTTATCAACCCTTCTCTCACACTTGCATTGCTTCCTTTTATATTTTCTTTGTCGGCTATGGGGCTATAAGAACAAAATTGCATAGCTTTAGTGGCTCAAACAACAAAAGTTTACTTTTCATAGTCTGGGTAGTCCAAGATCAAGGTAGCAGAATGTAGGTTTTGTTCTTAGAACTCGTTTCTGGGCTTAGGTGCCTTCCCGGAGCGGGTGAATGAGACAGCTCTCTGTGGGTCCTCTTAGAGGACACTAATCCCCTAATCCCATCAGCATCGGCCTACCCTAGTAATCTCATTTAACTGTTACTACCTCCCAAAGGCCCAGTCTTCAAATGCCATCACATTGAGGCTTACAGCTTCAACGTATACATTTGGGAGGAGAGCCAAACATTCAGCCCATAACCCATCCTTCCTTCTTTGCTGCTCCTCTAGGTCAACCTTACTGACGGAGAATATGCATATGAGATTATGGAATTACATACCATAAAATTCACCAATTTTAAATGCATACAACCTCATAATTATCACTACAATCATGATATAGAGTATTTCCATCACCCTGTAAAGTTCCTCCATGCCCTTTTGCAGTCAAGTCTTTTTTCCTACATTCTGGCCAACACTGATTTGGTTATTTTAATCAAAACAGTTTTGCCTTCTCCATAACTTCATAGAAATGGAATCATGTAGGATGTTGTTTTTAGCATCTTACTCCTTTAGGGTGATGCGTTTGAGATTCCTGATGTTCTTGTATGTAGTCAATTCTAGATTAGTATTCCACTGTATGGGTATATGATCATCTGTTCATCCTGTGAACAGCTGGGTTGTTTACAGTTTTTGGTGATTATACATAGAGCTGCTATGAACATCTATGTAGAACTTTGTGAGGATCTATGTTTTCAGTTCTCATGAATAAATACTTAGGGGTGGAATTGCTGTCACATAGTATTTTATTTAATTTTTATAAGAAACCACCAAACTCTTTAAGTGGCTCTACACTTTTGCATATCCATTAGTAATACATGAATGTATTAGTTGCTCCATGTTCTTGCCAACATTATTAGTACAGTCAGTTTTAAAGTTCAGCCATTCTAGTGGGTGTGTAGTAGTGTCTCATTATGGTATTATTTTGCATTTCTGGGACTGATTTTATGGTTCTAATCCTGCAAAGCTTCTCCTTCCAGTTATCCCAGAGAACAAAGCTGCATGCTTCATTTCATTCTTAGGTAAAAGTTGTTAACTTGGGACCCTTGGACCAAAACAGTGTAGGCAAATGGATGTACCAACCATCGCACATAAGGTCCATGTGTTTAACAGTGCTTGCCCACACAGTCTTCTTGGGAACAAGTTTTTCATATTTGTCCAAGTTAACTGTAATGTACACTTCTGATTCTCATGAGTAGGGGATGCTAGGTAACAGGCCTTTCTCCTTCCTAGACCTTAGTGTCCCTAACATGAAAAGTGTGGTCCACAATGATGGTTCTTAAGTCTGCATGCATACAAATCACCCAGGAACTAAAATAAAAATGAAGATCTACTCCGAGCCTTTTAGCTAGGCAGGTCTGGAATGAGACCTGGAGTTTTGTACTTTTAACTCTCTGATTTCTAGATTGTGGCTATTTAACTGTAGCCACAGCAAGCAAGCCTGCTTGCTCCCAGGTTTCTTTTAAGTTTGATATCCTATCCAGAACATGAGATGACCTTGATCTGTGACTCAGGTCTTTCCTCAAGGTTATAAAAAAATACTTCATAAATAGTAGGTGCTTGATAAATAAATGCAGGGAAGAAATCAGTGATGGGAAATCAGTTTCAGTAATTCAATTATTTCTTCCCCTGGTTGGAACAGCCATCCCAAGTGTCCAGAAAAAAGAGGTCTCCATTTGTTTTCAGTCAGCTCTCTGATTTCCACCTGCCACCATTCACCCTGCTCAACCACTCTCTTGTTGCTGGGCAGTGGTGGCCAAGTGCTTTCTTTCTCTGAGCCTGTTCCCTCATTGTAAATGGCTGTGGGGAGAACCTTCAAGGGTTGTTGGTTGTGAGATAATTGAAATAATACAGATGGAAGGCTGACTATAGCATCCAGCATTTAGAAAAGAGTCAATAGCTATTGTTGTTTTGGTTACTATTATTCAGAGAAAATGATGGTCTCTCTCTCCTCTCTGCTGTGAAAGCCGGGTTTTGCACTTCCCCTTTATGCTCTCCTACAAGGCTTAGGAACAGAGAAAAGAGATGACCCGATTTAGTCTCTAGTAGGCCAAGGCTTTGAGTATGCAGATGGGGAGGAAGCTAACACAGCTAAGGGTGAACTATGATGCTACAGACACAGGGCTCTGAGATTCACTCCTTGGAGGCTTTGGAAACATACTTTTAGCAAACATGGGGGCAATTCATTAGAGAAGCTCAAGAAACAGACCCAAAGCTTTTGTCAGCTTTGGGGATTTTACATAAAAGTTCCTGCTCTTCTATATCAAATTGAGGCAAGGCAAAGCTACTATATTTTTCTGTGACAACAATCAAACAAAAGTCTACCCGCTTTTCTGTTTTACTGGGAAGCAACCTAACCCAAACGCCCTTTTAGCTGGAGGGTCACAAACTGGGCTTTAGCCAACTTATTTTGTTTACATTGGTCAATTCACCAGTCTGGAACTCAGGACAACCGAGGCAGCTGGTAAGAGGTTCCCTCTGCACGTTCAATGACACCCTGCTACACTGTACGGAGAAGAGAGAGAAGGGTGGGAAAGTGAGGCAAATTCTAGTCTTCTGTGAGTAATAGTAATGACCATAAATAGAACTTATATGTGGGCCACCCTGCGGGACTGTTTTCTACCACAGAATTAGCAGTCCATATAGAACAACAACTAACTCACGACTACTCTGAGCATTTACTCTGAGCCCGGCCCTATACTTTTATATAATGTGATGTATGCATTAGCTCATTTCAGCACGATGGTATCAGTGTCAGGCAGTTCTTACTTCCTCAGATGAGAAGCATAGACTCAGAGGTGAGACCAATCTTACACAGCTGCCTAAAGGAGGAACACAGATTATAATGCGGGGCTTCCCCTTTCCAAAACCCAGTCTCAACCTCTTCACCGACCTGAAATCAAGCCTAAATCATGAAATGGTTTCATAACTAATCCAGGAAAAAGAGCTTCTGGTTACATTAGATACCTTGTTAATTTAAGAAAAAAAAAAAAGTTCCCTGGATCTTTCATTAAAAAGCGAAAGAGTCAAGTACAAATCAATCGCGATTGGAACTGGTAATACTTTAATTGTTCAGATCACGCAAGGGCTAAAGGCATCACCTAACAGATGTAGGAGTGATAGAAGAAGCTCCTGCCACCTTCCTTTGTTATGTTGAGTAGTCAGGTTTGTGCAAAGACAATGAAGAGCAGGTTCTGGGATGTTCTAGGAGTATCCATTACCTTGCAACTTATTTATGCACCCCCTCTATTTCCACAAAGGTTTTTATCAAAGACACATTAAGGGGCTAAGCATAAAACTAGATGAGAACAGCAAACCTGAGGAAGGGAAGAGATGGTCTGAAGAGGGACCTAAGAGATAACTGCTACTAGCTAGTAGTTTTGAGAGCATAATTCTGAGTTTACTGGCAGGAAACGAAGGCAGACAGAAGCAGTGGCACATCAGGATGATTTTAGGCACGGGGGTTGGGGAGCACTGTCAGAGCCAGCAGTATCTGGAGGCCACACTGCTCCTATAGTCCTGACCCTATCTTTTAGGTGCTTCATTTGTCTACTTACACATAGTCAGAATGAGTCATCTTCCAGGCGCTGATTTGGTACTCTGACCTAGACCTCCACTGGCTTAGGTAAACGCACTGCGTCTGGGGTTTTATACTCTTTTGCCCAAATGTTGGTAAAGAGTCCTATTAAGTTCTGGTCCAGTTCCAAAGGGACGAAGTGGGAGGAGACAGATGTGATATTCAAACTATTTACCATTCGAAGCAGGGGCCCATAGGTTGGACCATATGCCATGCTTTTATGCTTGGGCAAAGAAACGGAATCCTCTCCCTCCCTCTGCTCTTAGTTCTTTTGGCTAGAGCTTTGTTCTGCCATGAATTTAACAGAAGCTTCTTCCTGTCTCTGAGTTGCCAGGCTTCTGTAAAATACAGTTGGGCTCGGTTATCTCTAAAGGCCACTGCCCCGCTTATCTGCATTTGGAGCCACACAGAATGAGCATATCTTTGGACCAAATGTCCTTGGTTGAGATTCCCCCCATAGAACCAAATAGTGATTCTTTGCACAGAGCCAGGACTGGGGATTCCTTCCCCCAGAAGGTCTAATGAGATGCATGTAAATAGCTCTCCCTGCCACCAGCCTCCTCAATCACAGATCCGGAGCTTTGCCAATTCACCCTACTTCTAGAAATTCACCTCTCCGGTCCAACAACACAGCCATTAAGAAGCCTATAAATAATCATCTTATTCCCACATCTCCGCACTAGCAGAGATGTTGCAAACCAATAAACTGGCAGTTCATAGACAATGCAAATGATACTGGAAGCAAATAGCAGGTTGGGGTATTTTGTTTTTGTTGTGAGGAACAAAAGAAAACCCCCTTCCTTCTGCCTTTAATTCCTTCCCCAGCATAAGGTCCATGGCTAGGGTCTCCATTTCATAAGCTGAAGCTAAACTTGAAGAAGAAAGAAAGAAATCCTCTGGGTCCCTGAACTGGGGATCCTGTCATTTATCAGGAGCAGATGTGAGCACCCTGTGCTAGGAACTTGCATGCCTTGAATGATAAAGAAGCTGCTTTTGGTTCCCCTCAGTTTTCTTTCCAAAGCCAGGACCTACAGCCAGATCTGGAGGCAGGGGAGGGATCAGGAGACCATTTTCATGAATTTTCATTAGCACCCTTGCTGTAATGTTTTAAGGACCCCCGACTCTGTCCTTTAGAGGAGGCGATATTACTGGGGACTTTGAGTTTTCTTATTTGCTTCAAAGAAAATGACTTCTGCTTACTCTCAGTAAGATAGGAATGAATGTTGCACATCACATTCTGTGCTACAGTAATTAATAATCTTCCGCATCTGAAGCCAAATTAGGGCCAGAGCCTTTATAGGCGACAAGCAGGATGCCTTCTGCAAGGTCAAAGGGATACTTTCTTTACCAGCAGAAGGAATTATTTAGAAATTTCCATAGGGACTAATGTGAAGAATCATCGTCTTTTTGGTGTAATAGCCAACGGTAGGCTCTCTGCTCAGTGTTTTATATGCACTGCCTCAACTTAGTCCCTGCACACCTTAGTTGCTGGGCAGATGGGTACCATCATTACCACCAGATGTCCAATGAGAAGGGAGAACTCACATCCTTATTCAAGGTCATATAGCCAGCGGGGATGGCAGAGTCAGAATCCATACCATATCTTTTCTTCATAGCTCATGTATTTAGAGCACAGAGGGCCTTGAGAAACACTCATGTTACTTAATGTCACAGACTTCAAAATATCATTAAATCATTTTTCAATTGCCCTCTTTTCCTTATGCAGGACAAAAGGTTCCCTCTCTTTACTGAATAAAGTAGATTGGCAGACATAAGCATTCAAACCAAAATAATGTAGGAAAGAACATAAAAACAAATAATTCACCCTCTAATTAAGTCCTCAAATTTTCCATTTGAAGCCTAGATAATGATATGCTGTAATTATTATAAAAATAACAATCTATTATCACCACCATGAAATTACCAATTATTACAGAATTCATATTGACTTGGGAACATCTCTCCCCCATTCCTCATTTTTTCTCTACCCATAGTAGAAATAAATTTGTGTGGAAAATTACATAGACCATATTATATAATGAGAAAGAGTTTTGGAAAGGAGAAGGGTAAACACTTGGATTCACTCAGCAATCATTTTTCACCTAAATGTCAATGCTGCTCATCTTCCCAAAAGAAAGACACATACATTTGTTAAAAATGGAGTGTATAAAAATCCTCTCATGCAAGTAAGTAAGTGGGTGAAGGGGCCTTGCAGTATCTCTGCTACCCTGAACCACTTAGCAAAACAAAAGAAACACCCCCTCTCAACCAGGAGACAGAAAAGATGTCTTTTGTGAAACTCTTTACCTAAAAGATTAGTTTTACCACCCTGGGCCAAATGAAATATATAGTAACTTGAAAAGAATCTTAATTTCATCAGAGGCAGTCCCTTTCCTTGCAGAGTGAGCTTGGTCTCCTCAAACAGATTCGCAGTGCCCCGTGGCTGGGGTAAGAAGTGCCTCCTTTGGTTTGTTCCATTAACCAAAGAGCAAACATTGAATTGTAACTCTACTTTGAATTGTAGGGGACTCTGGCATGTGGCTGAACAAACCCTATGAACACCACACTCTGACTCTCACCAATTCTCAGAAGACCTATTTTTTCTAATGTCACTAAGTCTGTCACCTTGCAGGAAAGCACGCTTTGTATGAAGCTTAGCTTAACCGAATCTAAAGAACTTCTGTTACTTTTGTAGCATGAAACTTCTGTGCTCTGGCTATTATGGGAAATCAGCTTTTTCTTGATCCTCATTGTACCCCAGATCTCTACGTCTTTCTTTTCTCTATTAAGCTTTCCCTCTCCTTTGTACCCATTCCCCACAAAATCCCAACTATTTTCCTATTACAAACATCAAAAATAAACTAGACATAGTTAATAACTTAAAATCACAGCCCCATTGAAAAGGGAAATTAAAGGATTCTTACATTTATCTTTCTCAAAACCTCCTTTGGGAATCCAAACACACTTAGACTCAAAGGATAGAGAAAGATCATACATTGCTTTGGAGATCCTGCCATACAATTAAGCTTTATCCCAGTTTATTTCTAGGTTGATCAGTGAGCTACTGGGGCAGCATCATGAAATGACAGTTATGCCCAGTGAGCTTCAGGAGCCCAGTAACTCCTGTTGTGCTGAAATTCTCCTGTTATAGAGCTAAATAAACAAAAAGCAAGACATATAACAATCTCAAGTAGAATTTAGTACTTTTAATTTGATCCCTTTCCTGCTACCTCCCAAGTCCATTTCTTTCTTGTTCTACCTCATCTCCTTCACGAGCAAGGCCATCTTTTAAAGCCAGTGATGGTCTTTCCACCCTCCCTTCCTTCCCCTTCCCAACTCCACCCTGTAGCACGTCATGTCTGTTGATTCCAAATCCATGTCTATCCATTCACTCTATCTCAGTGGCCACATCCTTACTCACCCTGAGAATTCTTAAGTGGTCTCCATTTTCACTCTTGTTCCCTCTATAATGCAAAGAGGATTTTTTTTTTCTTTACATGAACTTATGTAACTCTCATGCTTAGAATCTTCTATTGGCTTTGTCTTCTATCTGCAATAAACTCCAGACTCCTCAACATAGTCTATGCTGCTTCTGTACAATCTGACCCTAGCCTCTTTGCGGTTCCTTCAAAAATTCAATCTCTCTTCTGGTTGAATTCATTGGGCAAGGAAGTTAAGGATGTGTTGTGTAAAAACTATTTTTGAGATATGGGGAGGAGAAAGACAAGAGAAGAGGATGCACCTGTTCTTCCTAAGAGCAAGAAGGGGCTGGTTCAAAGCTGACCGAGTCGGAGGTCATAGTAAGGCAGAGACACTTTGATGGGAGCAAGAGGGAGGGAGGAAATAAAGAGGTTTCCTGGGCTGATTCTTACAAGACAGGCATCCAAATTCATCTCATCATACCTACTTGGGGGTTTTCTTTTAGTCCATCTGTGTAATCATACTTCTATGCACTTAGCAAATGCTCATGGAGCACAAACTATGGTCAGACAGAATGAAAAGCCAAGGATGCAGGTCAATAGCACTTTGGCTGGCCCAAGTTTATCTAAAAGTACACGCTGGGGATGCAGCACCCAACTCAGGCCCTTTTCCTATCTCGATTCTTGAAAATGAACTCGAGAATACAAACTTCTCATGACTCCCTCATTAAACAGCCAGCTGTTGAACCTTTGTTAGCCTAGGAAAGGGTATTTTTTGACTGAAAAAAAAAAGGGGGGGGATTTCCAACCAATCTCAAACCATTTCCTATCATCAGAGATTCAAAGCTCACCCTCTCCCTTATAATACATGCAAAGATATGTACATAACCTTTATCCTGCCCCCAAAAAATCATGAAGCAGAGAGAGATATGCAGCTAGTTTTGTTGGGCCTGGGGAACCAGGCAAAGGCTGTTGACAAAAGCAAATGACAAGCATGTCTTTGGTCCCATGTGTGCTCTCTGACACTAATAAGGCCCTTCAAGAAGTGGGATACTGGATCTGACAGCACAAAGTGGCCTGTGAGACTGTGGCCCACCCAAGCACACACACTGGAAGCAGGGAAAAAGCAACCAGCTACCAAACACGGACCCTGCACCAACACTGAGATTTTTCTTTTTTCATTAGATTGGGAACCTGCTCATTAGATTTAAGCCCAAAACCAAGAGAGAAAGAGATATAAAGACATATGATGTTCCGATAGATTTTTAAACGTTTATGAGAGCTCAACAAAAAGACCTTCTGATTTAAAACAACCAACCAGATGCTCCTCAGACAATAACAAAATAAAATAGCTTATTTATGCAGGGACGGGGTATGATAAAATTCTGTCTCAATGTACTCCTATATAGTAGGAGGCTTTGGACACTGAAAGGAAAATTGGGGTCAGACTGAGGAAGATTACCACCTGCAGAGGCTAAATACAAAGTCTGATAGCTCAGTCATAAATGAGCCATGGGGCTCATTTTCAATTCTTCCCAGCAGCTCAGAGCCGCGGCTGCGTTTTCCAGCATTACACTTAGGGGAACCAAGTTAAGATTGCCTATCTTAAGCCTTGAAGCCTTGTAGAGACTGGCTGGCCAAATGGGCTCCATGCATCTAGAAGACAGAGAAGGTATAGTTCCTAATGATTCTTGCATCTTTTTAGGGGCTGGCAACAAGGAATTCACTTTCTATTGACTCTTTGATCATCTATCTCAGTTTAGGAAGTAGACCAGTTCTCAGGGCAAGGTCTGAGTTATTCCTTTTACCTAATGCTACACAAGATTCATTTGGGGGGAATTCAGCAAGGAGAGCCAGCCTTGAGGAGGCTTGCTCCTTTTCATCCTTCTCTTCCTGGCTGAATCCATAGCTAAACAGGCCTTCTGCAAAAGGTACATCTGGTGATAAGGAGGCTTAGGACAGCCCTGGGAGAATGGAATTCCAGGCAGAACCTGGATCAGTGAGAAACTAAGCAAGGACTAAGAGGAGATCTTTACCCTCTAGATCTGCCCCAGAAGGGAGAGTGAAGTCCATGTGAATTCCTCTGGAATAAAAAAAGTAATTTTCCTTGTAAACCAAAAAAAAAAAAACCATATAGACTGCTTGTAGAATGAAAGTGGTGGGAGCAGTTTTTCACATCATAAGGGTCTAAAATTACCTGGAAAAATCCAGATAATTGAGACCAATTAAATTTCTATGGTAAATTATCAGGATAAATGGTTCACAGTGTCATTTCCCTAGCTGGCATTCCCAGGACTACCCTTTCAAAGAGGCTTACATGAGATACCATGTTGCAGTATCTAGCATGATGGGAAATAAAGACCTTGGAATAAAGAATTGTTCCTCAATTTCTATACTTTTTAATATTCTGGGTGATTGTCTGGAAGGCAGTTGAATTATTTAGATACTTGACAAAAGGAATAAAGAAAACTCATGTTACTTTCTCACATAACATATATCACATGGTGACCAGGATATAACTGAGGGATTAGGCCTATGCTAGTAAAACTAACCATTTCTGCAAATTACATTATCGGAAGATCTGTAGTCATAGAAACATGTTCAAGCACATCTATAGCTTCATCTGTATTCTTTCTTGTGTTCTCTCGGTGTCTTGGCCCTCATACATACTTAACTGTACTTTAGAACCATAATAAGGGTCATAATTGGAATATTTAAAATCTGCCAATTTTCTCTTCAAGGCCACATAAAGACAAGACCACAGAGTGGCCCTGCCCCTTAGATCATCATTCAGTCACTTCTCCCATAGGAAGGATGGATGTATGGCATCTACTGTGAGTGAGTAAATGGACTTTAAAAAGAAATAGCCCTCTCCTCGTCAACATGTAAAACACGTAGGCACTGGTGTACAGTGTTGAAGATGATGATATTAATAACCTCTTTTATGCTTTATGATTTATAAAGTGCTTTTCACTTATATTATCTCCGACCCCTGCCACACAATCCTGCATGGTAAGTGTTATTAACCTCATTTGACAGTTAAAAAAAAAAAAGACAAGGCTTTAAGACAGAGCCTGGTAGCCACTGGACAGCTTCCAACCTGTATGGCAGAATGGTTAAAATTCATGATGGAATCACATTTAAAAGTCACAGATTTTCATGTAAAACCCTGAATTTCTAATTTCGTTTTAAAAAACTCTGGCCACAATTTTTTGATAGAGCTTGGTGGGGTTGACCGTCCTCAAACAAAACATGAGCAATTTCATTTGGCACAGTCCCCACTGTGCCCTGTCACCCATGACTGCCCTGTTTGTTCATGAGGCTCCCTACATAGTTCCTATAAGATACTAGACTTTGCAGCCAGTTCTCCAGAAGGCTAAGAAATGTGTTCAAGATAAAATGATCAATAAATGGTGGAAGTGAAGACTGAAATCAGAGTTCTGATACTAAGTCTATCTCAGCTTATGTTTCTTTGGTATTCCCCTCAAATACAATGACCTGATCTACATTTTAGAATGCCAGGTATGGGATCCAAGAATCTGAATTTTGAAAAATCACCCAGGATGTGATGTGACTGAATACAAGGAGCAACATCCTAAAGAGTCTGAAGATCTAGGGATCCCCTTGGTCCTTTGACTAAACTGATCTGCCTCTTTGTCCTTGAATCATTAAGTCTTTGGACACCCACAGAGTGCTGTGCTCTCTGGCTCTGGGTGATGACATCCTTTTAGGACCTTAGCTTCATTAAGTACTTGTAAAATGGGTTGATAATATTTGCCTTCTCTCTGCCATTTGTTATTTTCTACCTTGTCCATTCATCAAATATTTACTGAATGTCTGCCTTGTGAGAGGAACTGTGCTCGGTGGTAGGGATCCAACATCATAGTGTAGAACTGGTTATTCAGTTGAGTTTTCCAGCTATTAAACCCAAGTGAGACTGAGCTGTGGGTGTGTATTATACAAAATGCACTTCAGTATTTAACTCATGGTAGTAGGTTCATTGTTTACCACAGCCTCCATCAAACTCACAGGGTTAACGCATTCCTATGACCCTGCCCCTTTGTAGTGGTCCTCACATACTTATATTCACTAAACTAAAAGTCTTCTTTTCCAAAAGCAATTCCAGGATTTCATTTTCCAGACAATGCATTAAAAAAAGTAGGCAACTGGGGCGCCTGGGTGGCTCAGTTGGTTGAGTGACTGCCTTCAGCTCAGGTCATGATCACGGAGACCTGGGATCGAGCCCCACATTGGGCTCCCTGCTCAGCAGGAAGCCTGCTTCTCCCTCTCTCACTTCCCCTGCTTGTGTTCCCTCTCTAGCTGTGTTTCTCTCTGTCAAATAAATAAATTAAACCTTTAAAAAATTTTAAAAAAAGTAGGCAGCTGCTGAAATGCAAAGTAAATATTTCACCTGTTTGCAGGAGATTGAGAATAACTGTAATATTTGCTCTTGTCTATGAGAATATATAGATGTGTATACTTGTTATGTTTTACATACTCCTGGCCATTTTTTTTTTTTGAGATCCTTAGAGAAACTAAAGATGAATATAAGCTCTAGCCCTCTCTAAAATTCTAAAAGTTAACCAAGTCCTCGCTACTGAAAATATGGTCCCATAACCCACTGTATTAGTACCTACTGGGATTGTGCTCCAAATGCAGTTTCTTAGGACTAAATTTACATTTAATACATTCCCTAGATTACGACTATATCAAATCACATACTTAGGAGTTATACACACACCCCTACACATAATGTATATGTATCAAAACATATACATATATCACATCATCACATTTTACCCCTTAACACTGCACATGTTAGTTAGATATTCAGTTATATCTATCTCCAGAAAGCTGGAAGAAGGAAAGGAAAAAAACAAAAACCATTTCCCAAGATGTGGATGTTTTGGTATGTGCATTCATACAAGGACCTTTTAGATATAGAAAGCTAGGCAGTAAGTAGAAAGTGTTATGAGGTATCTACACACTGCCCTTTCTAGAAAATGTTCATGTTTTTAAGGACATTTTTTGTTATTGTGATTTGAAGTTAACATTTTTGGGAGAGTGTGGGCACATAGAAAATTAAAAGGACAATGTGGAAAACACTTCCTTATAAAATTGTATTCCTTATCATTGAGGAAATTAGTATGGCATGTTTTATACATGTTGCTGATATTTATGCAGTCACATTTTTGGACACTATCATTTTTATTATGTTGAAAACAGTGGATCTCAACTTTGGTTGCATAGTGGAATCACCTGGGAATCTTAGAAAAACTACTGTAACTTACATTCTTCCCCTCTTCCCTTACCCTCGATGTCTTGATTTGATGGGCATCAAGAGCTTCTGTTACGCAGTCAGGCTTGAGAACTATTGCCTACAAGCCCTTCCATATAGCAAGGCCAGATAAGAGTCATCTATAAGTACTTCTTACTGTTTCATGGTTTCTTTACTTATTTCTCTCTTTAGTTATATGGTGTGATTTAGGCTCAATCCAGGACATATTTGTACTCTTTGAACACTTTCACTTCTCCTTTTTGTCTATAATTCCTCTTATTTTTTCCCCTTTTCATTCCAATATATAATTGCCCTCACGATCAAACTATAGAGGAGTTATTATTGCAATAGTAAAGGATCAGAAAGTATAATCACAGAAGTAATACATCCAAGAAAGTTCTGGTCTCAAAGAGTTTTAGGAAGAAGCAGGAAGGAACTAGGTTTATTACTTCATCTGTGAACAGTCACTGATGGAAATTTAGCTCTTCACTTATTAAATTGGTTAATGATCAAGTAAGACTCAACTACAGTCTTATCAATAATCACCAGAAAGGCCCAGCTGCTACTTTCTTCTCTGTCATTCCAGAGGCTCTAAAACTCTACTCTTGAACAGTTACTCTATAATTAAGATTCTTCTTACTAAGGTGGTTTATGAATGGACAAAGAAGCTGTCCGAGGCAGATACATCTTGTGATAGTCATCGTCATGGCTTCACATTCGATAGTCCCCATTTCAGCTTACAGAGAAAATAATATGCCATTTTCTCCATAAAAGCAGCTGACATCACTGCAGAAGGCTTTATGGCCTTGGCATAATTTCACCCCATTCCATGATTTTTTTTTTCCCTGCCCCATTAAATTGGCACTCAGTTCTAAGACTTTAGAAGCTTGAAGTACCAGGCTTTAAGTAATAGCTCTGCCTCTCTTTAGATTCACTTTATACATAAACTAAAAGGGCAAACATAATACATATTCTCTCAAAATATTTGCTTGACTGGCATTCAGACTTTGAATTCTTCAACTTCATCACATTCTATTACTTGAGAACAAGTAGAATTTTTGACATTTCCAACTTCATCACATTCTAATATTTGAGAACAAGCAAAATTTTTGACATTTTCATTTGAAATTTGTGGTCATGAAGTCCACAGAATCCAGGGCATGGTAACTTGTCCCAGGCATATGTTCAAGTCAAAATGCAGCATTTCGCTTCCCAAACACTACATATTTGATCAATTCACACAGACTATAAGGTGCTATAAGTATTGCTCTACCTCCTGCTTTACATCACACCCCATAAAACCCTCATCTCTATAAAGCACCTGTCTTGGGAACATATAGTTTCACATAGGATATGCTGTCTGCTTACATTTGACCTTTTCTGAAGTCATCTCATAACCCAAGGAAGGAATTGATCATTTACTCAGTTGAATTCAACAAATATGTATCCTCTGTCAAATATACTGTTAATCCTCTGTGGGGTATTGTAGGAGACAAAATATAAATCGATTGTGCTCTCTGCCTATAAGAGATGACTTGTTACAGATGGAACAACAACAAAAATATAAAGGCAAGAATTTTTTTTATAAGATGTGGCAACAAAATGCTCGAGGATTTCAGAACTGTATATACATAAAATTGAATCTTAAGGACAGTTTTCAGTAAAACAAACTAGACACAAAAGAGTACGTACTACATAAATTCATCTATGTGATGTTCAGGAGCAGGGAGAACTAATCTATGATGATTGAGTCAGAATAATGGTTATTTGGAAATTGGTACTAACCAGAAAGAGACAAAGGGAACATTCTGGACAATGGAAATTTTTATCTTGATATGAGGGATGGTTATACAAGTGTCCACATTTGTCAAAATTCATCCTAAATAGCTATAAGACCTGTGTATATGTGCGTGTGTATCTATCTATCTAAAAAATAGAAATACTGTTATACCAGAATACCAGAAAAACTGAGATATCCAAAACCTAGGTCCATTTTTCACTCAGAAAGAAAAGGGGGTTATTTCCCTGGGAGGCCTCCCTGCAGAGGGGTGGGTGATATGGGATAGGAAGTATTTGAAGACCTGGTGGGAATCCCACCTCCATTATCTTCAAGTTGTGAGCCTGAGGCAATCTTTGAATCTGAGCTTTAGCATCCCCTTCTGAAAAAGATAATGATGTCTACCTCAGAGAGTTATTTTGAGTATCAACTAAATTAAGTGGTGTCAAAATGCACATAAACTGCAAATCACTGAAGAAAACTGAGCAGCTGTCATTCCATTTCCTAAGGGTGAAGTCCCTCTATTTGGTGGAGCCTCCACTTCCTCCATCATTGCATGAATGCATTCCCAGGATACTTTAAAGGCACAGTAATCTTTGTGAAGATGGATTTGTGATTCTGGAACTTTACCTTACCCCCGGCCACAAGGATGTGGATCTGTTAGAGTGAGGATGTGTAGAACTCATAACTGAATACGCTTTCAGTGCAATTTTCTTTTTCTTGGTTTCTTATCCTGTGTCTCCATTCTCTCGGGTATGACAGAGAGAAGTTATCAAGTTAGCCCAAGGGGACATCCAGTCTTGGGACACTGCAGTGCCGACAGCGGGCAGAGCTTTTGGACTCTTAGAAGGCCTGTGTCAGAATTGTCAGAGCAGGTTCTGTGACGGTGGCCCGCCACAGAGGAGTGCCGCGAAGGCTCTCCTGGGAGAGGATGCTCGGCGCCACAGTCTGCTGCTCCGTGCCTGGACGTTTGGCTGGCGGCTTTGCACTAGCTGTTGCTGTCACTGTTGTATCAGGTTACATGCTGTGGTGACAGAGCAACCCCACAGTTCAGCTTGACCAGTCCTGTCACCTCAGCGAGTGGTCTGCCATGATGGCTTCCTCAGTTAGGTGCCTTTGTGTCCTAGGACTTCAAAGCCCTGTTTCAAGTCCCCATATGCCTCCTTTCTACCCAACAGGAGGCATGCTTCTGCTAGGCAAGTTCTATTCCCCCACTGAGAGGCTTGTTGGGGGTGGCACCCGGCACATCAGAATTGCCATTCTCAGGGACATGCACACAGTAAAAAAAAAAAAAAAAATGTATTTTTTTACTAAATGGCTGGCTGAATGTGATCAAGTCTTTTGCAAAAGAACACATCCTGTCAAAGAAACCTAATACATCTCTTGTAGAAGTTGAGATCCTCTTGTTTGGAGTAGGTATGTCTGTAACCGTTCCTCTTCCTAAACTCTGCATCCCCTTTCCCCCCCAACACATACATTTCTGCTAAACATTCTTCTGAAGCCATTTGGAAAAAAAAGAAAAGTGGAGCAAAAGTTTGGGATGTCCTAGTTCATCTGGAAAACTGTCATGCCATGACCACTAAGTTATGGGCTGTTTAAATAATCAAGGGAAAAGATCATTTTGGAGTATGATCTTTGAGGAAATTATTATCTCTTCTAGAAACCATCTTTTTTTTGTAGATAGAATGCTTAATGTTTTCATGATTTGCGAGAAATTCTGAAAGGTTTGCAAATTGGAGTAGGGTTTGGCATTTTCCCATAACACAGTGGTGAGCCTTGGGTACTTGGATGTTTGTACATGATCCTGTCAGTTTGTACCTGAGTGAGTAACTAGTACTCAGATCACCATGAATCTGGGCTTCTCTCTGCATCTACACAAACCTACTGTGTGTGGAAATATTCTTTCTATACATTAGAACCACAGCATTTAAAATAGACAGGTCCAGATGTAATCACAGATACCCTTTTAGCCATGGATTTTTACCAGAACCTGTATAGTGTCTGTCTCCAGTTTGCTGTCCTGATATAGACAGATCTCTGCTTCTTACCTTCACTGAGACCCAACCCATGGCCTTCTTCTACCACACTTAATGGAAATGTTCTCATAATTTTTAGAATGAGTATGTATTAATTTATCAAGTATTCTAGTGTCTCTACTATGCTCAGGCCCCATCAGACATTCAGAAAAATAAAAATGAGTAGGACAGAGTCGAGTCTCTGTCTTCATTTGGTTGAAGTCCAGTGGCAGAGAAAGATAAGAAAGAACACTCACTCCTACAATCTCTGTTAACGTGACTGAAACAAAGTGTGGTCCTAGGAAACAGGGCAAAAAAAAAAAAAAATTAATGTGAAGCTCAAGCTAAATCTTGAAGGATGCATAGGATTTACCCAGGTGGACAAGATAAGAAAGGGTATTTCTGGCCAAAGTTAAGCACACATGAAGATAAACTATCTGTAGTTAAAATTTGCCATAAACCAAATTTTGAAGAAATTCCCTTTCTAAAATTTGCTGGTTGTGATATCATAGCATATTTTTAGAATGATGAATAAGTCAGGTATACTTTTTGTGGCAGGGCAAATTAGCTTGTACACGTTTGCAGCAATTTGGCTTTGGATCATGTTAGTGTTACACAGAAGACTCTGGGCCTCGGATCAGTGTAACTCCCGACAAGGATCAAAGTCATTATCTACTAAAGATGCTACATGCAAACGCAGCAGGGCAGTCTATCGCATTCAGCTGAGAGATAATAAATTTCATCTTAAACACTAGTGACGATATCATCTAGAAAAGTTAATTAAAGATGCCATTTCATTAAAGAATTAGGCTGGTGTGACAGCCCCATGCCTCAAAGTTCTTGATGAAACAGACACAGTGTTTAACAGCCCTCAAGTTCTGCTTGACTTCAGCCAAAGTTTTCTTAAGTCCCTGGAGAGATTTAGTCCATGTACTTTTGTAGGATTTTCAAGTCCCCTCTACTCACTGACAGTTGTTGTTTAAAAGTTACAAATTCCTGGCTTCTTCCTTTCACTCTTACTGGAGGAAAAGACTCCATAGTTGTGCCATGCTACATGGTAGCTAGGATCCAGATATGCTATTTACATTTAATTAAAATTAAGTATTTCATTCCTCAGACCAATCACATCTCAGGTGTTCAATAGCCATCTGAGGCTCTGGCTATCACACTTGGCAATGCTCATATAGAACATTTCCATAATCAAAACTCTATTGGGCAGTGCTGATCAATGAACACCCATGATTATTCCTACCTAGCCATACTGCAAGAGTATTAGGTAATGTTCTTCAAGAGATCTTTTGTATCTCCTAAAAACTATTATTTTGTGTGTGTTTGACAGAATATCCAAAAATCTGGACCATTTGCTAGTGACCTTGAAAGATCTATACTTTTTTCCTAAGTGCAAATCTAAACCAAACAGTCCCACCTTTAATGAAAATTTGACACTGTGCTTAATAGCATATTCTTTCAGTTTGAGACATGCAGATATTTTTGGTGCCGTTTGTTTAGGAAATGGTTTCCTAATTGGCCCAGGACAAAGTACTTAGTACTTGATTATAACCAGTTGGCAGTGGTGAACAGATCAGAAGTTTTGGTAAACCGCGTAGCATACATTAAGATTAATTACACAGTTCTGAGCTGAAACCTACTGCTTCTTTCACATTACTAACATGTTACTAATACCACATTACTAATACGAGTCTACTCATCCAAATGTCACTCCACACATAAAAGGAAGGGAAGCACGAAGTGGAAATTTGATATGATACCATATTATAACTAAGCACAATGTTGGAGTTTCTACATATCTACGGAATGAGATCTACCAGGCTTTTTGAACACTAAATTAATAGCAGTATCTTTGTAAGCAAAAAGGAAGCATAATGCATGGGACAAATTGGGGTATTTTCTCTTAGGCTGCTGGCAATATCTACTGTTATACATATATCCCAAGGTCAAGAAGTAGGACATCACTAATTAAGAAAGAGTCCTATTTATTGGAATGTAATTAAGTTGATGAGAATGAGCTATAACACAAGATGAAAAAAAATAATGAAAAAGAAAAGGTCCGCTTGAAAGGGTCTTGCTGATAAATCATGGGGCTCTTGCATAAAAATAATGGGAATGCCTTGTAGGGAAAGAACATCAATGATCATCTGAAAATTTTTTGCTAGCACCTTCTAATAGGCTATTGTGCAAAGCACAAAAACTTGAAACTAGTTTGGTGTGGTTTGTAGAAGCTGTGAGGAATAGTGGAGGGTCAAAAGAGGCTTCAGTAGTGAGGACTACAGTAATTCCTGTTTTATTCCTCTGTCCTCCTAACCACCTCATCTTTGTTCACATGTACCTTGCTCTCTACATCACTTTTCCTAATTTATTTCAAATCCTGGCTCTATCACTTTCTAGCCATATATTTTTGGGGAAGTTACTAAACTTCACTAAGTCCTCTGTTTCCTCATTTATAAAATGAGGCTAGTGATAGACTCTAAGATCAGATACCTACTACATCAGGTTGATAGGAGTATTAGTAACAGAATAATCATGAACAATTCCTGGCACATAGGAAGTGCATGGATGCCGTCATTAGCAAATGTGTGCGTCATTGGGAAAGCCTTAGGGCATTTGTCCCCAAATCCACATTTTAGTCACATGATCAGTGTAAGAATGCATGTGCCCTCGGTTCCTGCACTGGCTGGGACCATTCTAGATCTTGATGCCTGTTGTACCCTGGCATCTAGTATGTACCCTTTTCATGGCAGTCATCAATCCAGCTTTGTGGGTGATAAATCAGGATTCTAGTACATTTTTCTTCTCTTTTTTTTTGAGAGAGAGAGTAGGCAGGCAGGAGGGGCAGTGGGGAAGGGAGAGTCTTAAGCAAATAATGTCCTGAGCCTAGAGCCAGATGCAGTACTCAATCTCATAACCCTGAGATCATGATCTAGGCTGAAACCAAGAGTCAGGAGCTTTGACTGAATGAACCACCAAGGTGCCCCCCACCTTGCTTCATTTTCTATCAGAGCACAATCTTATTTTCTGTTTATAGGTCTTAAGGTTATTCTGTAAAACTCAAGATTGGCTATTCAACACTGTATATGATATTAAGGAGTAAAACTGTCCCACTGCAGACTTTTCTTGCTCTATCATTAATTAAAAATAGATTCTTTTTTAAAAATAAGTTTTCTGTAAGTTAAACACAAACTTTCACAACTAAGTTCAGGCTAGGGAATAGACTGTAGACTGCCAGTGGTCAAGGAGAGCAGATGAATTTGAGATACCTTCATGTAGGAGATGAAACATGATACTTAACATGGAGGCAATTGTTAAAAATAAGACCACAGGCCCTGAATGGAGGGACTTATGCTAATCCCCATGTCACCAAGCCAAGAGTCTGATCATCACTAGTTAGGAAATCTGTCTGATAGACCCCTGACATTCCCTAAAGGAAAATGACCTTGCTACAGCCCATCTAATTTTTGCTAATATAACTTCCCTATCCCCACTCCCTTCTGCTTATAAAAGTATTTCATTTGTACAGCTCTTTAGAGCGCCTTTCCATCTGCTAGATGGGATTCTGCCCAACTCATGAATCATCAAATCAAGCCAAAAAGAGCTTTACAATTTATTCACCTGAATTTTATTTTAATGAAGTTAATGTTATTGCTCTTGATAACAGTAATTAAAAGAATTATGTTCATATAGAATAAGGATTTAGTTCATATAGAATAATAAATGTTGAATACATTCTATTTTGATTCCCATCTTACAGATTGGAAAATAGTCTTCACATTTCACACACATCTTATCACTTAGCCATTTTGATTTTGTAGCATCATCATTTCTTTTTAAATAAAATAGAATCTAAGATCATATTTGGCTGCAAACTGATTCTGCCACATCGATGGGATTCTTGCCATACTATCCATAGGACTCTGTCACTTTACTTTGTATCCCTCATAAGCACAAGTCAAACATGCAGAGGGCCTTCCCACAACAGAATGAGTGATCATGCTGGCGTATCCTCTATTCCACTTTATCCCCACCAAATACATTTTAGGAACAACAGATTTCTTCCTGTAGTATAGACAATGTAAGTCAAATAATGTTATCTTACATGCTTGAAAGTCTCCAAAGCCTTCCCACCACACTCCTATCCATACTCCTATCACTGCTCTCAATGCCCTCTGTGATGTGACTTGTTCCCCCCGCTAGGCCCTCCACTCACACTGGCCTGCTTCAGTTCCATGAATAGATCAACATTTGCTCTGAGCAAGGCCTGGGGATTGCTCTTTCTGGAACACTCCTATATTCACAGTGATCCTTCTTTAGGTCTGACCTTAAATATCAGCCCCTTAAAAATACTGTCCCTAACCTTTTAACCTAAATTAAATCCCATTTTATGAATTTCTCTCTTACCTAGTGCCATATAGGTCTCCTTTGTGATACTTATAACTTAAAGATACACACATATATATTTAACCTCTTAGTTTCCTTATATTTTAGCCTACCTCAACCAAGGATAATTTTGTCCCTCCATTTACCTGGGGGTAAAAAAGTTTGGAGGCTTCTTTATTGTGCTGACCAGGTAAGGGGGTGGCTACTGGCAACTAGTGGGTAGAGGCCAGGCATAATGCACAGGACAGTTTTACTCCTTCCCATCCTCCAAAAGAATTATCCAGCATGAAATGTCAGTGATACCCACATCGAGCTCCACCATTATCCTGAAAGCTTCACAAAGGCCATCCCTTCTCTGGCTTGTTCATCTCTGTGGTCCCACAACCTAGCAGATCATCTTATTGGATGCCTTAGTGAGTAATATAAAGAAGGGAGGCAAAGTGGGTCAAGTTCTGGAATCTAGACGCTATCCAAATGCAGAGATCTCAGGTTCCATCAGGAGCCCCATTCCCCTGAGATAAGTATCCTCAGCTGGATTCTCCAGTACTCCACATTGCAGGTTACTTCTACCTGAGACACAAATATTCCTCTGTTGGAGTCTCTGTCATGTATAAAGCCAGAGATTTGTAGCAGAAAGACTTCCAAAGGTGAGGATCACAGGGCACAAAGAGAAAAGCACAGTGGGTCAGAGGCAGCAGATTGCCAACTGGTGGTCTCACGCAGAAGAACAACATCCACCTTCTACACTACATAGGATGTTGGAGGGGCCAGTTGTGTTTCTGTGGTATAGTCCCCATAGCTGAAAAAACAAATGGCCTCTGATCTAGAGGTCTGAATGTTTGGCAGGCAGTCGCCTATGAAACAGAATACTGATCCACAGGGGACTAAAATGAGGGCTTTACAGTAATTTCCCCTTTTACAACATCTTAGTGTTTGCAGTGATGATCATATTTGAACATTTCTGGGAAAGTCACATCATTACTAAATAAGAATTCCTCCTTCACCTATCAGACTAGACACTTGGTGGCAATGTAGATAATCAGAAAAAAAAAAAAAAAAAAAGCATGCAACGCACCAGAATCCCAAATAACATCAAATATGCAACTACTCCCTGAGGGTCAACAATTTCATCCCAAAATCACATCTATGAAACTGGAAAAGGTGATATAGCTTAACTATTCTCCGTAAAGTGTTATGCTTTTCTCCTCAAAAGGAACTGCTTGACTTCACTGATAATGTCAAATGTTATCATAGGAAACAGAGGTCAGCTCACCAAAGCACAGAGGTAGGATGAGAATACAAATGAATTGTAAGGGACCAACCAAACCTGGTCCTTCCAGTTCCAGGTGATTTCTAAAAGCCTTTGTGAAGTGAGAGAGTACATTTCTGGATAGCAAGCATACACCCCTTTCCTGTCGCTGTCTTCCCTCCATCTGGTCAGGAGGATGGACATCTGGCAATGCTGTCAGTATGGCAGGTGAGCTCAACAGAGATGCAGGTCACCACCAAAATCTGATTTGGCAACCAACGGTCTTCTGTAAATTTGCACAACAGTGGCTATGTGCTAAAAATATTGACGTACCTCAGTGAGTCCTATTTGTCATACTTGTTTGTGGCTGATCAAACATCTCAGGGAAGATGACATAGTCTGGTAGAGTGGCTGAAAATTCTTATTCCCCTACCCTGTGCTCTTAAGGGGACTTTCTTTCATGAGTCTTCCTCTACCCTCAAATGACTGAACCTCGATACTGGAAATCATCCTTGTCATTAAAGATTTGGGGGGCAAAAAAAGTACATAGTATGAGGCATTCGTAAAACTGACCACACCTCAGGCTAAACTTTAGGTAGTCAGATTATACTAACAATGCAATCTGCTTTAAGTACCACCTCATTTCTAACTCTGAGGAGAGTCTAATGATTAATTCAAATTAACCTACTCCACAGCCAAAGTGGTATGTGTTATAAAACACGAAAGCGAACTGGCTGAAAATTTTTTAATTTTCCCTACTTATTAGCTATCTGTTCTGGGAATAAATTGAAGATGTTAATTTCCTGGGTTTCCAATCTATTTTAAAATGTGTTAGGCTGAGAGAGAGGAAGAAAATGGGACATAGAATAATCTTATCTTTGAGACAGAATTAAGAAACTTGGTTATCTTTTCAGAATTGTGCTGGCTTTTGGTATACTATTTAGAGTTCAGATGGCTGGTTCCTTATAATGCTTAGCATAAGACAGTACTTAAAGCTCTGTATCAACTTGTTATGGATTGAAATTGTGTACCCCAAATTCCTGTGCTGAAGCCTTAACCCCCCACTGTGACTATATTTGCAGATAGGGCCTTTGAAGAGGTAATCAAAGTTAAGTGACCTTTTCAAGATGGGCCTTAATCAGATGGAACTGGTGTTTGTTTGTTTTTTTTAAATGAAGAGACATTGAACAATTCTTTCTTTCTATGCATGTTCAGACTTAAGACCACGTGAGGACACAGCAAGAAGATGGCATCTGCAAACCAGGAAGAGACAGACTGCACCAAAACCCATGCCTGCTGGCATCTTGATCTTGGAATCCTAGCCTCCAGAATTCTGAGAAAATAAAAGTCTGTTATTTAAGCCACCCAAACCATGGTATTTTGTTATGGTAGCCTGAGCTTCTATATAACTTTACCTAATTTTCTGCTTTGGTCAGACAGTACTATGTATTACTATAAAGTCTGACAAGGAGATCCATTTCTTGTGTAATTTCATCTTACCGGTGAACTCAGTATTAAGTAATGAAAAGAGCTATCCCAACGCCCATGCACTTTGAACTGTGATTGATAGTCCGGTCACTTGCTTCCTTCACAGAGCCTTTATAAATAATATCCACTGGTCTATTAGGATCATCCAGCTTTTTCCAGATCATTGCGAGCTTTAGGTTCAGGATAGGTGGAGATGCAGAATATATATCCCCATGTCTACTCTAAATAGGATAGCAGGTTGAAGGAGAACAATCACAAAGAACAACCAGTACTTAAGAGCCAGTGATCTAAGAGGTCAATGGTGACACACAATTAATCACTGTCTTGTCTGAATAACATCTCTGCATGTTTCCAGAAGTTCAAACTTGGGTTCAACTACCCACATGGCATTCAGAACTTGGGCCAGGTTCTGGGGACACTCTAGGATTACTATCCACTTCTGATCTTTTCACTGCCCCAAATGCTCTTCCACTAACTCTCATTTATACTTGACAGTGAAACTCAAATGCCCCCTCTTCCAAGATGGCCTCTCTTGACTCCCTAAACACAAATCAAACACAGAATTATTGAATTGGAAGTACCCTTAGAGATTTCTGCTCCAAAATGCATTATTTTACAATTGTAGAAACTAAGGCAGGTGAGGTCACTGGCATAGGACAAGGACTCTTAGACAGGTGAGGAGGACTCCAGAGTGGTCAAGGGCAGAATGTTATGGGCTGAATTGTGTCGCCCCAAATTCCTATCTAGAAGCCCCACCCTCCGTGCCTTAGAATATGTGACTGTATTTGGAGTTATTAATTCTAAAGAATTAATTAAGTTGAAAGGAGGCCATTAAGGTGAGCCCTGCCTCTGTTATGACCGGTATCTTCATTAGAGGAGGAAATCTGGGCACAACATGTGCCTGCATAGGAAGAAGACCATGTGAAGACAAAAGGAGAAGATGGCTATCTGCCAGCCAAGGAGGAAGGCCTCAAAAGAAATCAAGCCAGCACCTTGATCTTGGATTGTAGCCTCCAGAACTGTGAGAGAGTACATTTCTGTTATTTAACCCCCTCAGTCTGTGGTGCTTACTTTATGGCAGCCTAGCCAGCTCCTAGAGTAGAAAATGCAGATCTTGAGACAGAAGGATTTTCCAGCAAACCACAGTGACAAGCTTTCAACTCTGACTAGTTGAGACTTTGTAGTTATTATGTTATGCAAATATCTGTCATGCTGACCTTTCTACACCTATACAGGAAAATTTTTTATTGTCTTTATGAATATGAGATGCTACTCTTCCAATGGGGAATAATTATTTCTGAGATACCTAAACTCAATAAGCTAACGAGAACATCTAAAACAGGAACATGATCTCTGTTCTTTATCCACAGAAAGCTGGAGTGTTAATTTGTACCCCAGGTAAAGTTTATGAGACTAATTTGCCACCTAAGGCCATGTGCTTGATTTAAACATTTGTTGATCATTTAGAGGAAAAACAAAAATGACTAGTTTCTTCTTGGTTTTGTATTTAAAAAATAATATTGAGTGTGCTTTATAGCTCTTCTAATGTCTTTTTGCATTTTATTTGATTTGAACCCCAATACCCTGACGTGGAAGGATGAATTTCTAATTTGTGGACACAAGCAAGCAGAGAATCAAAGAGTTATTGCAAGTTGAACACAGCCTGATAACAGTGGAGGTAGAACTGTGGTCCAAGGATTCTTCCTTCCTACCTAACTACGGATAATTTTTTTTTTTTTTAAGATTTTATTTATTTACCTGACAGCGAGAAACACAGCTAGAGAGGGAATACAAGCAGGGAGAGTGAGAAAGGGAGAAGCAGGCTTCCCGCCAAGCAGGGAGTCTGATGTGAGGCTCGATCCTGGGTCTCCAGGATCATGACCTGAGCTGAAGGCAGTCACTTAACCAACTGAGCCACCCAGGAACCCGAACTACGGATAATCTTAAAGCAGCCAAAGGGAACATAGTTGTGATTTCACAGTTTGTAAAAAGTACAAATGAAAGGAGGTGCTTGTATAGGCTTCTAGACCTGAGCCTCTGTAAATAAGATCATGGTAATAGAAGATTCTGACATGATAAAGCCTTTGGTACTTCTGTATTGTGTCTCCCTCACCAAAGAGGCATATATGTAAGTCCTAACCCCACTACTTCAGAATGTGACCATATTTGGAAATAATATGGTCTTTGTAGATCTACTAATTAGTTAAGATGGAGTCCCAGTGGAGTAGGGTGGGCCCCAATCCAATATTACTAGTGTCCTTATAAGAAGGGGAAATTTGGGGGCACCTGGGGGACTGTCAGTTAACCAGTTGCCTTCAGCTCAGGTCATGATCCCAGGGTCCTGGGATCAGCCCCACAAATCAGTCTCCCTGCTCAGTAGGGAGCCTGCTTGTCCCTCTCCCTCTGTTGTTCCGCCTGCTATGATCTCTCTCTCCATATCAAATAATTAAATTAAGAGGGGGGAGGTTGGACACAGACATGCATATAGCAGAAATGCCATGTGAAGATGAAGGCAAACGTTTGGGTAACATTTCGGCAAGGAATTCCCAGAATTGCCAGCAAACTACCAGAAGCTTTGGAAGAGACATGGAAAAGGTTGTTCCTCACAGCCTTCAAAAGAAAGCAACCGTAATGATACCTTGATTTCAGACTTCTAGCCTCTAGAAATGTGAGACAGTACATTTCTGTTGTTTAAGTTACCCAGTCTGTGGTCCTTTTTTATAGCAGCCCTGGCAAACTAATACAGTCCTGTTATCATCGCTGCCCATGTGATGATTTTAGAGCCAAGAGAGGACTTTCTAATGGCTGGTCTGGGAAGTCCAGTGGCCTTCTGGACTTTTTATCCTCAAGGATCCACTTTATCCATTCATCCCATACAGTTTTTATTTCCTATCAAGTACAATGGTTAGTGTCTACCAACCACCAAGTTGTGAGCTGTACTGTCAGAGACAGACCCTGGGAGGAAGGAACCAAGTCTCAGACTAGAGGGGCCTCAATCAAAGTAGGCTGCCTGAGAAACCAACTCCTAAAATATGGCCCCCTTTTACCTCTTGTGGTCCAGCCTCTGAACTTTCCACTGTCCTAAGACAGCTCCCCTTCTCCTTAAAAAGTATCCCCATGATGCTTAATAAAATACTTTCCATGCTGGTGAAAACTGCCCTTTTCTCAGCTGTGAGGACAGTATGTAACCTGCATGTCTTCTCCCTTCTTGGACCATGCCTTTGTTCTCTTTTAACCCTGTATCTTCGCTCATCTTTTTCTCTACTTTCTCCCTTTGCAGATACTGTCTGCAAAATGGCCGGATACAAATGCCTCTTTCCTGCCCCAGCCTCTCTTTGACAGTCCTAATATTTGAACTACCTACAGCACATTTCCATTTGTATGTCTAATCATTACTTTAATCTGAACCTACAAAGACAGCCTGCACAGAAGACAGAGCAGACAGAGGGTATCTTCCTGCTCTTATATCTTTACCACATGAGTTGTGTAACCCTTAACCATTTCTGAGCCTCAGTTTTCCCATCTAGAAAAGAAGCAAATGATTGATAAGGGCTTGTTGAGGCATAAAGTTCAGAGATTAAAAGAAAAAAAAAATTAGCTCCTGTACTAGTTGCCTTGCTTTTTGTTAGAGTTCCATTATTTTTTCTTCCTCTCCAGACTCTGGACTTTGGATTCTTTTCATTCTTGATTTCTCCAGCAAATCTTGTTTCTTATTTCTTTGCTGGGTCCTTTGCAGGCATCTGATCCAACATTCCAAAGGCACCATCTCAGAGTTGGTCCTTATCACAGTAAGACAGCTATAAGATGCCTCTACCGATTTTCACTGTTCTGGAAACTTGTCCCCATTGCCCACTGTATCCAATGTTGTGTATAAACTGACCTTCCTAAAACTTTGCTTTCCTTTTCAGCTCAAATCCTCCCAAGGTGGCCAGCCAAGTGAACCTCAAAATTGGGAAAGACAAAGCGGAGCCACCAAACGATTATCAGTAATCAATAGTGAGATTTCTAAGACAAATTAATGTTTTTGAGGCTCTGCAACTCTTTAGACCCTCAGTTAGGGATTTCCTGCACGTTATCTCAATAACTCAGAAACAGTAGATTATATCACAGTTAGTAGAGGTAATGGTTAATCACTAAATTCGTAGACCCCACTGTGAAAATTAGTAAAGGGAAACCTCACTAACACAGAACTGGAAGGCTTACCGTGTGATGTCAATTATAGAAAGAACTGTCAATTACAGATGCAACAGAATAATCAAGAGGGAAAAATCATCTATTAATTATAGGTCCCAGCAGGGAGAGATGTACCTTGCATCTCTTACAAGAAATTGACTATCCCTACAACTGAGTCAGTGAGAAACTGTCATCCTCAACCCTTGCTTTTCATTAAGTGGATTTTCATGCAGAACAACCCCTTCCAGGACACCTGGGTCAGTTAAATGCCTTTGGCTCTAGTAGTGATCCCAGGGTCCTGGGATAGAATCCCAAGTCGGGCTCCCTGCTGGGAGAGGAGCCTGCTTCTTCCTCTGCCTGTGCTCAGTTTTTCTCCCTCTCTTTCACTAACAACAACAACAACAACAAAATCTTTAAAAAACAAACAAAAAACCCTGCCCAACTTTGTTTTTCTCCTCCATAAAAATAATGTTCCTCTCCTTTATTTGTTGGACTGATCTTTGGTTTTTCCATCCAGCTCTTGCATGTGGCTCAATTACAATTCTTTTATTTTCAAATGAACCCATTTTTGCTGGTAAAATATTGACAGTTTTAGTTCTAAGGCTCACAGACTGTTCTAGAACTTCCTATACGTTAGGATTTTATAGTGTTTGACAAACATTGTATAGAATGAACTCAGTGTAGAGGGTTCATCAAGAAGTGTCATTAGAGGGTCAGGTGGGTGGCTCAGTCAGTAAGTGTCTGATTTTAGCTTGGGTCATGATCTCAGGGTCCTGGGATCAAGCCAGGCATTGGGCTCTGCACTCCGTGGGGAGTCTGTTTCTCTCTCTGTCCATCTCCCTGCTTGTACCCTCTCTCTCTCTCAAATAATTAAGCAAATAAATAAATACTTTTTAAAAATATTTTATTTATTTGCCAGAGAGAAATACAGCTGGAGAGGAAACATAAGCAGGGGAAGTGAGAGGGAGAAGCAGGCTTCTCAGTGAGCAGGGAGCCCGATGCAGGGCTTGATCCTGGGACTCCAGGATCATGACCTGAGCCGAAGGCAGATGCTTAACAGCTGAGCCACCCAGGGGCCCCTAAATAAATACCTTTTAAAAAAGTGTCAATAGAAATTCCTGTGTTTGATACTTTATATGGAAAACCCAAAAGACTCTACCCCCAAACTACTAGAACTCAGACAACAATTCAGTTATGGGGCAGGATACAAAATCAATGCACAGAAATCAGTTGCGTTCTTATACACTAACAATGAAAGTACAGAAAGGGAAATCAGAGAGTCAGTTCCATTTATGATGCACCAAAACCTGTAAGATACCTTGGAATAAACCTAACCAAAGATGTAAAAGATTTGCACTTGAGGAACTACAGAACACTCATGAAAGAAATTAAAGAAGACACAAAAAGATGGAAGAGCATTCCATGCTCATGGATTGGAAGAATAAACATTGTTAAAATGTCTGTACTGCCCAGAGCAATGTATACTTTTAATGCCAATCAAAATTCCACAATATTTTTCAAAATGCTGGAACAAACAATACTACAATTTATATGGAACCAGAAAAGATCTCGAATTCCTAAAAAAATGTTGAAAAAAAAAAAAAGCTGGGGGGACCACGTTGCCTGATTTCAAGCTTCATTATAAAGCTGTGATCACCAAGGCAGCATGGTACTGGCACAAAAACAAACACACAGACCAATGGAACAGAGTAGAGAGTCCAGATATGGACCCACAACTTTATGGTCAAATAATCTTCGACAAAGCAGGAAATATATCCAGTGGAAAAAAGATAGTCTCTTCAATAAATGGTACTGGGAAAATTGAACAGCTACGTATAGACGAAGGATACTCGACCATTCTCTTATGCCGCACACAAAGATAAACTCGAAATGGATGAAAGACCTCAATGGGAGGCAGGAATCCATCAAAATCCTGGAGGAGGACATAGGCAGTAACCTCTTTGTCATCGGCCACAGCAACTTCTTTCAAGACACGTCTCCAAAGGCAAAGGAGACAAAACCGAAAATGAACTTTTGGGACGTTATCAAACTAAAAAGCTTCTGCACAGCAAAGGGAACAGTCAACAAAACAAAGAGGCAATCCACAGAATGGAGAAGATATTCGCAAATATCACTACAGACAAAGGGCTGATATCCAAGATCTATAAAGAACTACTCAAACTCAACACCCGCCAAAAGATGATCACATCAAAAAACGGGCAGGAGACATGAAGAGGTACTTCTCCATAGAAGACATACAAATGGCTAACAGACACATGAAAAAAAAAAGTTTGTCATCACTAGCTATCAGGGAAAATGAAATCAAAACCACACTGAGATACCACCTTACACCAGTCAGAATAGCCAAAATTAACAGGAAGGAAACACAAATGTTGGAGAGGCTGTGGAGAAAGGGAACCCTCTTACACTGTTGGTGGGAATGCAAGTTGGTGCAGCCGCTTTGGAAAACAGTGTGGAGATTCCTTAAAAAATTAAAAATAGAGCTACCCTATGACCCTGTAATTGCACTACTGGGTATTTACCCCCAGAGATACGGATGCAGTGAAAAGAAGGGCCATATGTACCCCAATGTTCATTGCAGCACTGGCCACAATCACCAAACTGGAAAGAGCAAAGGTGCCCTGCAACAGATAAGTGGATAAAGAAGATGTGGTACATATATACAATGGAATATTACGCCTCCATCAGAATGGATGAATATCTAACTTCTGTAGCAACATGGACCAGACTGGAGGAGATTATGCTGAGTGAAATAAGCCAAGAAGAGAAAGTGAAGTATGATATGGTTTCACTTACTTGTGGAGCATAAGGAGTAATATGGAGGACAGTAGGAGAAGGAAAGGAAATGTAAACTGGGGTTAATCAGGGAGGGAGATGAAATATGAGACTCTGGACTCAGAAATAAACTGAGGGTCTTGGAAGGGAGGGAGTGGGGTGATGCGTGAGCCTGGTGGTGGGTAATGAGAGCATGTATTGCATGGAGCACTGGGTGTGGGGCATAAACAATGAATCTTGGAACACTGAAAAAAATAATGTAATAAAAAACTGCCATGTTATCAGATACTACAGTGCTACTATCCATATGTATCTGCATAGTTATTACAAAGTCAAATGTAAATGATCTGTGTTTTGCAGTTTGAGTGTATTAAATTCATACGATTATGATTTCCTATGTAGAGTCCTACTCCATTTTCTTAATTCCTGAAGTTCATATGCTATCTCTCCTGCCCAGATGGCTTCTTCTGGAAGAGGTCTTTCTCATGCCATACATGAGACACCAACAGCCCCACTCTGATCCCTCAACTTGCTTTATTTCTCTTCTTACCAATCATCATCAGTTTACTTTCTATATCTTTGTTTGAAAGTAACCTCTGAGACTAGTTACTTTCTTTAGTTCATTATTATACCGAGTCCTCAAAACAATCTTGTCAGGTAGATGGTATTACTAAGATGAGCTGGAGGCAAGGGCGGCAGTAAACAGTGGTTTTGCGGTTTCTCACCTCCCGGGGCTATCAGACCAAGAACATCAGGTACCAAGAGTGCACTCTCCTTTACAGCCTATGTCCTACAATAACCTCTAACTTCATTATAATATTTTTACATAGCAGTTTCAACCTCCACCTCCATGGAGGAAGACAGCCAAGAGGTCTGGCAAGAACTTCCTAAGGCCCAGAACTCCCCCTCCCAACTGGTAGGAGGAGTCCCTTAAATGATTGGGAACTACCTCAGTCGAAGTCAGCCCTAGTTAGGACCCACAACCTATGCAAACATAAAAAGAAAAAAACACCCCTAACCCAGGTGCAGTTACTACCTCTGGGCCTGCCCGCTTTCCCACCTTGAGAGTATATTGTTCTGGATGAAATGCTTTGTGCTTGAATGCTTCCCTTCTGGCTGTCTATTGGAACACAGATCCTCACGGAAATCTGTGGGGAATTCAAGAAAGCTCCGTTCAAATAACTCGGACTCTCCCACTACTACCATTACCTGTATACTGTAAAGGGCTGAAGCCCAAAGGGCTGTAGTGACTTGTGCCAAGATTCTAACCCCAATCTGATAAACTGGGTCCATGGATGCTCCTTCCGCTGTCCCCTAAGACAGTTTAACAAAGTCAACATGTTCTGCTCCCCAAATTTTAGCCAAACCAGTTTTGATTTGAAGTAGATCAAGTTCCTACTTGGGAAATTGTACATCAGATCCAACAGACAGAAGTAAATCAGTGACATTTCTCAGTTCCTGTCCACAGTTATCTTCTGAACCTACATGTGCCCCACCTTTCCCTGTATCCTCCTCCATCTCTGACTCATGGGCAGGTGTGTGTGTGCTTTTAGCTCCAGTGACACATTATCAGGTCAGAGGCAGCACACACTGACACAGATTTCAGGTGGCCTTTTAAGGCTCCAGCTTGTCCTTGTTCTCCCCCATTTTATATCCATCTTCCTTCCTCAAGAGACTGCCTTGTGGGCTCCAAGTTCCAGCATCAAACGCCAGGAAGACAGTCTTACAGACTCTGCCGCCAGCTCCCACAACATCCTGCCCATCATACTGAACACCTGCCTAAGTCTTCTTCACCTATCGGCTCCATCCCTGCTTGAAACTGTAGTTCTGCACTTTTCATCCTAGTCTGTGCCCCACAGCACAACATCCGTTCCCCAAACACTTATCATTGTTTCAATTTCCCACTTATTTGTGGGGTTGCCTAAAGAATGGCTGCCTCCCAGGGTGCCTGGCTGTCTCAGTCAGTTAAATGTTCAACTCTTGATTTCAACTTAGTTCATGATTTAGAGTCTTTGGGATTGAACCCCATCTTGGGCTCCATGCTCAGTAAGGAGCCCACTTGAGGATTATCTCCCTCTCCCTTTGCCCTTCTCCTGCCTCTCTTAAAAAAAAAAGGGGGGAGGGAAGGAATGGCTGCCTCCCCTACCTGACTACGGTTCTTAAAAACAAGGGCCATGTCTATTTCATTTATTGTTGTATTCTTTGCACAACGTATATTCATTGAACTGATATTTCTGTAATATATAGGCATCAAACACATGTCTTTAAAGCTAAAGTGGTCTGCTGCATTTTGAAAGAAAGGGCAACGTGGCATAGGTAGGATGATATGGGAAGGGAAGTTTCATGGCAAGATTTTACTCACTTAAAAAAAAAAATATTCCATGTGCCCACCACAGGGTCAGTTCTTAACAGTTATGTTTGTTTGATGTTTCAACAAACTGACACCCTAAAATCCATCCGTGAGCTATGTATGAAGCTCTGTTCTACAGTCTTCAGGACAAGAATGGCCCTGGCTTAGTGATTTGGGGAAAATCATCTTCCCTCTCCAAGCTTTAATTCTAACTGAAAAATGGAGATCATATCACATTCTTTCCAGGACAGAGAGTATAAAGAGCAATATAAACACATATTTACAATGTCTGATGAGGAGAGAGCTGTTATTCTAGCATTTCCCCAGATTCATAAGCAAAATTTAACAATCCCATCCTACTTTATCTCAATCCAATCTATCATGTTCTTGCTTCGCTGTGCTAAGAGCCCACCAGGCTTGCAATGATGTCAAAACATAGCTGGCATGCCACAGTTATTCCTATGCCAGCATTTTCCATTACCAACTCCTATTTTCAGGAGCTCAGTGTGTTAGTGGAGACTCTGTGGTTTCATCATTTTCTGTAATTGCTGTGAGCTACTGCCTCCCTCCATGAGACATTTCACATACTTTCCTGATATGAACAGCAACAAAAAAACATGTTTCCTTGATCAGTGCTGTTGTATTTCATTTGAGGACATATTTAAAAAATAAATTATGAGTCTTGTAATGGGATATGGCTAAGACAGACATATATAGAATACACAAGCACTTCGGCTCCCTCTCACCCTCAGCTGAGAGAACTTATGCAATACACATTTTACAGGTGCATTCCAGTGGATGCTAATTTCATCCATAATTCTTTTGGCAGAGTCCAAGTTTCTGTTTAATTAACTAAATGACTTGAACCATCCAATTCTTGTTGCTACTAATGTATCACAATTAGAGCAAACAGTAGCCATGGAAACCGATGGCTTCGTCATAATTCCTAAAACAAGGATGGCTTTATGTTTGAGCCCATCAAATTCATAGCTCTCTGCAGCCTACGTTTATGGTTATTGCTAAATGGGGATGTGGTCACTCTGTAATGCAATGTGGAGCTCCTCGTTACAAACTAATGTCATTATAAAGAGTCTGTCATTTCACTTATATTTGCCAAGTTCCAATCATTCCCAGATCCCTCATATTTATGTTCAATCAGGGAGATACTGTGGTCCATAAAAATAGATATGAATTCACTGTGGGGGTTGGGAAGCACGGCCCTTGTTCTACAGCATAAAAAAGGCGAAGATAAAAAATGTGTGTTGGGCTAAAACTGTGACAGTCTTGAAATTAATCATTCACCGCCTCCTCTAAGATGGGTTGTTCTCCCCACTCCCTTGTGGCAAGAATATTACTTTCCATAATTTTAGCACCAGAGTCTGCTCCACTACTAGGGAAAAAACAAAACCGAGACACACCATTGAAATTCTGGACAAGGCTGCTCCAACCTAACAGGCAAGACATGGAATCTGCTATTCCTGAAGAGGAGTTGCTAAATGGTAGTTTACAATTTGGGTCATTTTAAAGCAATTTCTGTACTCTGTAACGGGCTATAAAAATGAAGAGAAAAGTAGTATGCCACATTCCTCCACCAGCATATAAATGTCACTTCTGAAATAAAGCCACATATGTATATTTATGTGTAGCACATATTTAATGGGAGAGCTGGGTCCACGTGTCACTGTATTGGCTGCTAGGCTGTAAATATAAGCCAAGAGGACATGCCATTCTATTTATTTCCTGAGTTCTGTTTCTGGAAATGAACTGTGGTTTTAAGTCATCCTAGTTCATTGAGACAGTCGCTTAATACTTTATCTGTCTAAAATCCTGAAACATCACCCTCTTTCCCCCAAAGGTGTTGTATTTAGCTGGGCAAACTGAGTTACCAGATAAAATAGAGGATACCTACTTTGATTTAACTTCCAGATAAACACAAGAGGCCTTGTTAGTGTGAGTATGCCGCCCCAATAGTACGTGCTTTATACCAAAAAGGATTCAGTTTAACTAATATTCAATTTTAACTAGGCATTATATATTTTTATTTGCTAAATCTGGCAACTCTGGAAGGAACGCTTGTAAAATTTTTTAGTCCAAAAACACTATTAATGATTATTAATGCTATCAATGGCCTCTCTCCTTAACCACTTCTTATAAGCGATGAATACTCAGTTCCTTGCAGAGGCCAAATGCGGTGGGCAATGAGATTAGGTGAAGAAAGCCTCCAGAGCAGGGGGTCTTTGTGGTTTCTATTCAGTTGGCTGCCATTTCTACAAGAGGGCAAATGCAGAATTTTTTTTTAAAAAGTGGCACTGGGTGGCTGAGACATTTGCCAACAGCTGTCTCATCCTGGACAAGCGAGGGCAGAAGTGATAAATGCTGAGGAAGGCAAACTTTTAGAACAGAAGACATAATAATGTCATGAGACTGTTTATAAAACACAAGGTTGTGCTGAACATTAGTCTAGGATTCCAGGCGACCTGTTCTGAGGGAGAACTTCCTGATTAGAAGTTGTATTGTTTAAATCTGGCTTGAGTAAACCCTCCACACACTGAATCCTGCCATAAATAGACACATGTTTCATGGGTAGATTTGCTTCCTTAAAAAGAAATCCCTGGATGATGCTCCTATTTTACTGTTCTTCTCAGAGGACATATGGACAACACAGCAGCTGACAGTGATCCTTACAGGATGGATCCTTTTTGGAGCCATCTCCAAATGTTTCATTTTGTTCCTATATACTGTTTAGTACACAGGCCCTTCATGTCTTGCTTTTGGTCTTCACTCCAACTACTGACACCAGGCAGATCTTTCCATGCCAAGGCCAGTATTTTCCTGAAATCCATAAATTTCTCTCTTCTAGGGGCCCACTTGATGACCCAGAGCCATTGCACTGTCCAGTGTAGGCTTTAATTGACACCTGACATTTGAGTAATACCCCAATTCCTCAATCTCATCATTTAGGGCCAATTTAGCCTTCACATTACCTTGATAACCTAGATTATTAGCAGAAGTTGTGCCACCACTAGTGAGGAGAAATGTGTCTTTAAATTACATTTAATTACCTTCATTAAGGATGGCAGCATTCGGTGACACACATTGCAAAGTGGGCAGACTAAAATAAGCCTGGTACATCTCATTCCCTGAACACCCCAGGCTTTTTTCCGCCTCTGTCCCGTCTCTGTCTAAGTCATTGTCCTCTCTAGCATTACGTTCAAACGTAAAATTGCCCACACACTTTCCAAAGATATGGCCGTTTCCTGAAAATGATTCCCTCTTTTGATCCCTGGACCTCTGTTGCTGAAGACTGCGATAAAGGCAACACTGACTACAGATTGGCATTTTCCCAAGGGACTGCAGGTGGGCAATTTCTGCTTGTAGATGGGTGCCTATGGTCAAGAGAATTGGATCTTCAAATGGCTTTTCTGCGTTCTTATCAGAAAGCCACAAGTACGTGGATTGAGCAGGTGCCTGAGAGCTTCCATGAAGGAGATATGGCTTTGTGCTGGTGAGTTATGTAGCGGATTCTGGGTTAAATACAGTCAAAATAGACTTTTTAAAACAATATTCATCCAGACTCAATTCAACAGAGTCTGCTCTTCATTTGTGATATTTAATTGGGTTCTTTAAAGTCACGGTTGGCAAGAGAAGATAAACTACCTAGGCCTACATGAACTAAAGGAAAAGAGAACAACAACAACAAAAAACACCTTTGCTCTCCTTTCCCATGTTTTAAAAGTTGGCTTTAAAAGTTGGTTAATTGAATTTAAAAAAACAAACGAACAACAACAACAAAAAACTATGAGAAGAGGAAAAAAAAGAAAGTGGTCACGTTTTGCCAATGTTCTTTCTGACATTTAAGCAGTGCTCATTGCCGCAGGTATTTTTGGCGAGGCAGAGCCAGTCGTGTTCTTGTAACAAACACTTAAAGGGCAGTTAATGTGTGCCTCCCAAGATTCGCAGGCAAATGTGCATTCTAAGTATTCACTGAATGGCATTAGCGACCCTACCATATAAGTACTATTATTTCTCTGATTTACAAAAGAAGAAACTGAGGTCAGAAAGGTTAAGTGATTTACTCAAGATCACCCCTAGCTCCTTGACATGGGTTTTGATCTCTGACTCAAAATAAAGGAATGCAAGTCAAAAGTGTTATCAGCCAACAGTTATTTTGCACTTGTTGTATGCCTGTCACTGAGCTAAGCATTATCTATTTTCTCTTCAACAATTCTGTGCTGCAGGTATTCCTACCCTGTTACCCCCATTTTGCATGTAAGAATAGCAAAGTCCAAGACGGGTTAAATGATTTGCCCAGGAGGTATATCCAGGAACAGCATAGGACAGACATTTGGAACCCTGCTCACCCCCTGCCTGCCTCCAATCCACTGTCCTAAGGTGTTTATTACAAAACTGCAATAGTTTGGTTTACTGAAGAACAAATCCTTTTCTCTAATCAAGGGTCAACACTGGGAATTGCTGGCCATGGAGCCTCCCCAGAATCTCTTTCCTATCTCTGGTAAGATAGTGTCTTGCTATTTTTCTCTGTCATTTGTTCACATGACTTTATCAGATACCCTGTCTACTCCAAGTGTGGAGTTGTTTTCTATTTTATTTGTTTCTTTCTCTTTGATTTATTTTGGTTTCCTTACTTGTAGGAATCCTTTATATCTTCTTGTTTCTTTTGTTTGCTAATGATGTTTGCGTCCATTCTGTCATTCTTTTGCTTTACTGTTTCTGGGTTACTGTTCTTCTTAGAAAGCTCTCCCTGTTCTAATAATTTTCAAATTTATATTGTATTTATAGATATTTTTCTTTTTAATTTTAGCTATTTTCTTTATCTACAGTTTCCTTTCTGTGTAAGATGTGAAATACAGGTTGAAATAATTTTTCCTTTCATGAAGAATATCCAGTTTATTTCCTATTATGCAGTGAGCAGAACCCCTTAAGTTCATGATTTGCAGTGACGCTTGCATTATAAAGCAAATTCCCATATACATGAGTTTGTTTTTATACTCTCTACTATGTTCCCTGAGTTATTCATCCACCCTTATAACAATACCACAACACTTTAATTATGTTAGCCTTGACAGATACCTTGCCGTATGATAGGGTAAGCCACCCACACTACTTTTCTAAATTTGCCTTTACTATTTATTTTTCTCCGTATCACCTTTAGAATTGGTTTAAACATTCATACTAGAATTGCATTGAATCTATATATTAACTGGGGACTGATAATCTTCTTCCTCTCCAAAGCTATTCTCAATTCATTAGGGCATCCTTTAAAGTTTTCTTTCTGAAGTCATAAATTATAGCAATAAAACGGAAGTAAACCTATTGCCTCTGGCAGGGTTTCTAAATTAGTCAATGCTTATCCTTAGTAACTTCAGGATTTTCCATTGTTAGGATCCAAAGATTTGGAGGTCCATTCATATGTCTTACCTACTCCTTAACCAGTTTATTACTACTACACAGGAGAAATCAACTGTCCGTATGTGGTAAGGAAAGCCTATCCTACAGAAAATAAACACATGGCCCAGCAGCTAATGAGCATCAGAGTGTGGTAGCAGGAAAATTCAATATGACTGGGGTCATGCAGGGAATCTACACAGAGGAGGACATTCGCTGGGTTCTGACACACCTATTCAAAGTTTTGTTCAGTGAGTGATAATGAGCTTAACCAGCTGCAACATACATTATAGATTAGCAGCCCGAGACTGGAAGCTTCAAGGACAGTCTGTGTTAGACGTAACAAGGATCACTTCGTTTTATATACTTTATAATATTCTAAGCCGTAAACTTTTTTTGGTCCTAAGAGAGATGGAGCACTGAGTGTTGAAAGAGCCCTATGCTTTTCATTTGAGAAGCTTCAAATATTTGTGCAAAATGTCACCAACAGTAAAGTTGGTTAGCACAAGACCTAGCACAAGAGTTTGACTTTAAAGTAAAGTAGTACGTAAATAAAACATGATCAAAAATTGGATTTCAGGGCACTTCTGCTAATGGCATTTCAGATATTTCAGGTCAACCTTCCAGTAAGGACAACTAGAAAAATTGAGCAAAGTTGAAAATCTCTCTCTCGCTCTTTCTCTCTATCTAATCTGTTCCAAGGTCTTAAAGAGAAGAATGGTAGGGAGAAGAGCCTAATAAAGACAATAAAAAATAAGTAATCCTCCTATTTTCAGGGGTTTTATTTTTTTCCCTCTCTGTTTTGTATTTCCCCAAGAGCATCTGTTTATTCTACAAAACTTCATATTCATCCAGGCTTTGGTTTGAGAACTTAAATGGGTATAAGCTAGGAATAAGGACTATCTAGAAATATACCAGTCCTCACAGAAACTGGTTTAGACTTACCTAGAAGCAAAAGTGAATATTTTATACTACCTCAAATTATCTGTACAATTTCTCTTATATAATATTCAGCAGGTATTCATTATGAGGTATTCAAGGTAACAAGATTGAAAATGATGGTAAAAAAGTAACTCCGAATTTACTGCATAGATTTAATGGCAGATTGGAACAGAGCTCAAAAGATTAGAAGATGTGTCAGAAGAAAATAACCAAAAAGGGAAAATCTAAATTAAGAGAAATCATTAAGACATTTTAAGTTATTTAAACTTCAAGTTTCAGTATAACCTGAAAGTGAGAATGTGGAAGAAGTGATATTCCTCTCGAATTTGGCCATTCACACTAAATCCATTTGAGAAGTGGACCAAAATTGTGGATTTTCAGTTTTTACCTTCAACTGGATTCTTCTGTTACTGCCATTACTCAACACCTACTAAGGTGTTAGTGACAGGAAGGTCAGGGTGTTAGGGAGAGACCTGGGATGCTAGGAATACTCTGATTAGAAACTTGGGTGCTATCTATCTAGAGGTGTTCATTTTGTGAAAATTCACTGAGATGCTGCTGTATTGTTCAGGTACTTTATTTACATTAATTCATCAACTAGTTAATTTTTTAATTCATATTTTCATAAGTTGAATAGCAGTATCATCAGAACTTCTAACATAGTAAGTTTCTCCCAACTTTCCCTATACCAGTACTTAGTAATGTGCACTAGGAAGGTCAGTCAAAATATCAATTGGTTAATCATCTGCCTTTGGCTTAGGTCATGATCCCAAGGCCCTAGGATTGAGTCCTGGCTTAGGTCATGATCCCAAGGCCCTAGGATTGAGTCCTGCATTGGGCTTCTTGTTCACTGGGGAGCCTGCTTCTCCCTCTGCCGTGCTCTCTCTCTTTGACAAATTTAATTAATTAAACAATAACAACAACAACATATTAAACTCAAGGCCCTGATGTCAGGATTTGAGACCGACTATCACTGTCTTCTGAATTATCTTATGTCATGTTACCACACATTAGCTCAATTAGAAGTGGTCATAGAAAGGAAACCAAGGCTCAGATCACCGGTTTTCTCAAACATAGGGCACCCGTGTTTGGGGGAATGCTGAAAAGATGTTCTCTCTTGTTAAAATGTAAATATCTTTCCACCTCAAGGGAAAAACAGCAACTCTGTACATTCAGGAGATGTAGACATTTCCTTCTCCACTTCTCTGCCCTGGGAGAGGTGGTTGCCTTATGTTTAGATTCTGAGTGTCAGGGATGAATAATGTCGCATATTTACAATGTTTCTCAAACGCCAATCACCATCTGGGCTAAAATCTTGCCGCTTTTACAAATGTTTTGTCAGCTATAATTGATCCTTGTTGAAATATGCTGGACATATGTACGTTATGGTTGGAATGCTGAATGCATAGACTGAGCCCTATCTAGCAGCTGGAGGGCAATAGTGGAAACAAAACTTTTACTGATCTACCCAAAATTTCCACTATCTTTACCTTTCCTATCTAAGCAAAATCTCATTAGTCTGGTAGTCACTGATTCCAGATCCCCATTCATTCAGACTAAGTGGCAGAAATTAACTCTGCAGATGAAAAATATTTCCCAGGCAGACTGAGAGGGTAAATACACTGGGAAATTCTTTTTAAGGTCTTTACATCGCATAAATATGTTAAAGACTTAGAAACACTAATTATATATTCATGTTGCTGATAATTATATGTTCATATTATCTGTTCATTAAAGCAGCTCATTAATTTACTCTGAAAAAGTAATTGGTTCAAGTTACTGTGCATATTTGAAAGAAATGAAATTCTGCTTCTTTAAAGATAAGCAATGGATCTTTTACTGAATCTAATTGGTCCTCTCCACAAGATAATTCAAATTCATGTAGTTTTATGGAAGTTTTGTAAGGATTTTTCCTTGGTGCCCAAATAAATTAATATCTCCTTTAAACGCAAGCCTTCCCAGATATTAGCAAATATGAATGGTTATTTCCCCAATCTTTAGTAGTCATCTCTCCAAAATCCCTTCTACCTTCCATCTTAATTCTGCCCTTTGATGCTACATGGAGACATCTGAGCCTTTACTCCATGACAGCTCACTGTATTTTAAGATGGCTATGTCCAATGTAACTGTCTTATCTTCTCCAAGTTATATATATCCCATTTCCACCATGAGTTAGAGCTTAGTTTTTCCATGATTCTTTTGAACTTGGCCACTGAATTAAATCTTCTTTGCTGCACATGTTAGCCTGGGGCCTGACATATTAAATGCCTATCGTTTGATGGTTTTAAATGCTTTATAAATATTATCCAAATTTATTTCTAAAAATAAACTCAAGACAGTAGCTACCGTTGTTTTCATACCTATTTTAGAGATGAAGAAACTGAGATGGGGAAGTTAAAGAAACCTAACTAAGGGCATATAACACTAAGGTGGTGAGCTAGCTAGGACCTGTGAAGTGTGGCTCAGGAGTCTATGCTCTTAAGTGCTACTCTTTAACCATTATCTCATGCTGTATTATTGCCATCAATAGAACTGCAATCCAAGATTTACAGAAGGGTCTAAGACATAATCTAGCAAAACCACACAGAAAAGAGTACATCCAAAACAGGGCAAGGCACTTGAAGGTGACAAAATTAGGATTAAAATTCCAGACTACTGCCTTTCAGTCCAAAGCTCTTCCCACAATAATTCTTCACAAACACTGTGAATTTCTTTAAGAAAAACTGTCCATAGTTGTTGCTGTTTGTTTTTACTTATGACTATGTACCATCAAATGGAATTAACTTCAATGTTCCACAACTCTAGACTTCTCTTTGCAAGAGTAGCCTCATAGGACTATGGTTTTCTACTTTTTAATGGGCATATGCATATCACCAGGGTATCTTGTTAGAATGCAGATTCTGATTCAGTAGGTCTGGGGTCAGGCCTGAGAGTCTACATTTCTGTAGTGCTTCCGCAGGATGCCCGTGCTTTCAGTAGATGAGTGCTAATTTACAAGCAAGAACGCAGCTGTTCTAGTCCTTTGAGATCCAGTTTCCATTTCCAGTCATTAGAATGTTTGGTCTTGATAATCACAAAGACCCCTTCCAGCTCCAGTAAGTCTATAGCAATGTTTGTTTCTCTCTGGCCTCTCTTAATTCCTCTGTCCTCGTGGTTGACTTTCCAGCTTCTTAGCTGTGATTAGAATTTGTAAGTTGAGATTGAGAAGTCCTTCTAAACAAACCTGTTTCTCCCAATCCTGGGAACTTTGGATTTCCCAGGAACTTTGGAACTCCTCCCTAAGGTTCAGTTTCCGCATCTGCAAAATGCACATGACTCCTTTACCCACAGAGAGTTAAAAGGAGTGCTGGGTGGTGGCTATTGTTGTTTACACTGCCCTGGTGTGGCAACCAATAGACTTTTACTTCTCTTCCTCTCCACCACCACCACCACCACCACCACCATTCTCAAAGACATTGCAGATTCAGTCATATAACCTGCCTTCTCAAAACCCATCTATAGGTTATTAAGATTTTCATCATGCTCATTAGCATCATTTGGAGTATATAGAGTCCTCTCTCCCTACCATACCTAAAAATCAAGGCAGTTATCTTTTATCTGCAAGTCAACAATAGAAGAAGATAAGAATATGCAAAGCCACCTAAAGAGAAAGTGGCCCTTTCCCAGAAGATTAAAGCCAAAGCAGACTTACAAGGCTATAAAATTTACAGCTAGAATGTGGAAACCATAGAGGGGTCTAGTCTGTCAGGCAAAGAACTTAGGCAAAGCACCTTCTAAGAGCCTGATGCTGATGAATCTGATTCTCTTGGCAAAAGCCACCTGAGGAGAAACAGTTACTAAATTAACTTGTCCGAAAGCCTTTAACCACTCATCCATCTGACTTCCACCATTATTTACCTAATAGAGGACGCACTAGATATGCTGAACTCAATATGCTGGTTCCAACGGCAGTTCTGTTTGACATGGCAAACTAATAGTCTACTATTCCATTTTTTTGTACAACAGTCTCCTGAGTTTGGGTAATTCAAGTGGACCTATTATATAGGTAGTAATTGAGTCTGATGGTCAGAGTCCATGTAAGCAAACAGTTTCATCCACTGATGAAACTTATACATCTAATTACGCAGAGCAATGTGATCTACAGTGACCTGGGAGGCAGTGGCCATGGAAGAAGGAGAGGCATTCCCTGTAGTATAGTCATGGAGAGCTTCTCTGAGGAGGTGGTTTTTGTGCTGAGACCGTAGGTATGAGAGGTGAAGAAAGAGAATTCTGCACTAATCAGGAAGCCATATGGAAGTAAAGTTTAATAAGGGTTGAACATCGTGTGTTCCAAGAATAGAAAGAGAAAGCTTGCCAAGGAAGACAATACAATGAATGAGCTTGGTTAGAACAGAGACAAGGACCATACCATGCAGTCCTTTTAAATATTAGAGTTCCTACAGAGTAGTGGGTACAAACTGTTAAAAGTATCAATCAGGTAAAACATAATCCCTCACATTAAAAAGAATGGAAGTAAAGAACTCAGTCCAGAGACTGTCATGGTGGCAAGGAAGGATGGAGGTTTGTTTTCAGGTGGTAGCAATGGAGACCAGAAAGCAAGAGGGCTTACAAACATATTTTAGAGGAGGCCATTTCCTCTTTCCTGACAGTTTTGTTTTTTTGCTTTTTGTTTTTGCATCCCCATATTTTCTGCCTAAATTCCGTGTTTCCTCCTCACCACAAATAACTCATTCATTTTCATATCATAGCTTATTGTTCTCATTCCCGCCATTCTCTACCAAATAACTGGGAGCTTGATACAATAAAGCAACATTTTTAAAATATAATAATTATTGGTCATTATTAGTCAGGTACTGCTCCAAGGAATTTATGTGGATTCATTCATTTAATCCTCACAATAATCTAAGTACTACTAGCATCTCTACTTCATAAATGAGAACTATGAAGCTCAGCAAACTTAATTAATGTGCACAAGGCTTGGGGTGTTCATATACATTTGCAGAATTAAATTCATTATGATCCATGAGGGAATGTACAAGTCAATTCTACATATTCTCTAAGACTGCTTTGCATATTGATACTTGAGGATTGATAGTATACTCCATTGGCTCAGCTATATCTAGTGATCAAGAACAACAACAAAAACTATTGTTATACAGTAAATATCTTCTTATTGATGTTTGTTTTTTTTAGCGGGTCAGACAAGGAAGGTCCATGTAAAATTTAAGGTAACCATATCCCTTTGCTTATAATCCTCCACTCCAATGCACAGGGTGATAACTATATGAGAAACCAAAACACAAAAACAAAAAATCTTTAACCGTTAAGAAAATGTGGCCTTGGGGATTATCTGGAGTCTGTGAAAGACTACAATTTCAACTGCTATGAGGACAATGGAATAAGCCAGATGTAATGACCTGAATCATGAAAATAAGAAACAAAATCCCAAACTGCTTCTTTTGGACATGTTTTGTACCTAATTCATTTTGCCACTTTTGCAATAGCTGACTTGTACTTTTCTGGTGTACTTATTTTTGTTAGGCCAATTACCCACTGAAAACTGAAAAATTCCCCCCAAATATATTGCAGGTCGTTTAATTCTAAGTAGTAGTTTCATGGCCATAGCCAAGTATTTTAATAGAAATGAGAACATAAATGAAAATGCCTTATGACATTGCGGAAATTAAAAAATCCTATCTGGTTGTTTCATCTGCAGGGTAATTGCTTCATTTGACTAGACCGAAACCAATGTCAGCAGGGCTATTGGAAATTCTTGCAATGGGCTGTCACGTCAATTGGTGTGTGTGTTGGGGCGGGGGGTTCAAATTACTTTGAAAAGCATCTCTATTATGGCTAATTCTTTATTCAGTAGACAATTCATGAATGGCCTTACACATTTTTAAAGAAATGATTACTGGAGATAACTACCAGTACAAGGGACTAAAATCCTACAGGAATTTAGATTTAAAATCCAAAAACCTTTTGACCCAACACAGCCAAGCATTCTTCTAAGTGTTTTATATTCAATAAAATAGATGTTTACTCATACCACCTCTCTTTCCAAAAAAAATTAAAACATAAGCATCAAGCATAGGAAAGCAATAGTTGAGTCTGTTTTAAGTAAACCAAGTCAACCAAGAAAGAGTTAAAGGGCTAGAAATCTATTTGATATGAATATCCAGGTATAATTGGGACATCTACTTTTAGAACCAATTCCTTCCTGGTATCGCTTGTTTTAGTTTTCTTGCTTAAAGTTCTTGAAGTGGGTTTCTTTTTTTTTTTTTTAAGATTTTATTTATTTATTTGACAGAGAGAAACACAGCTAGAGAGGGAACACAAGCAGGGGGAGTGAAAGAGGGAGAAACAGGACCCCTGCTGAGCAGGGAGCCCGATGCGGGGCTCGATCCTGGGACTCTGGGATCATGACCTGAGCTGAAGGCAGAGGCTTAACCACTGAGCCACCCAGGTGCCCCTTGAAGTGGGTTTTTCAAGTTAGCTAGTTTCACTTTAAATTCACTACTACTAATTTCAAGTGGCTTCAGGTTGTTACCTCAACATCAGATTGTAATATTAGTCCTACCTGTTCTAACTCTCTAGGTGACCGTGTCCTACATTGTCTCCTCCTCTTAAAATGTCAACATCTCTACCCCCAATACACATTTGATGTCCTTGCTTTCTACTTAACAGAAAAGAAGCCAACAGAAGTTTCCACAAACTTCCAGCCCACATTTAGCCAGCTACCCACAGCTGTGTCAGGCACTCGGCCTCCTCCTGATGACCCAAAGGAATATTCATCTTCCGTTCACAGATGTTCCACAGATTCTCTAGAGCTCATCTACTCTCCCCTACTCAAGAACATCATTCCAGCAATTTCTGACCCTCCCTACCATGCATCCTCTGTTTCTATTTACTAGGTCATCTTTATCTACATGCACATGTGGTGTTATTTCTCCCAAAACTGAACTTCATTTACTGACCCCACTTCCTTCACCAACTAAAATGACATTTCCTAGCTTTTCCATAGTTTTGGATCTCTAGATCATTTCTAACTAAAGTACAATAGCATACTTTTGATTTACATACATTTGTTTCTTACGTAGAAGGTCTATCTTAGGACTATGTAAATGAACATATTCATTTTTGCCACTTTGAGAAGTTGTATCAAGGGCAGCTGGAGTGGTAGAGAGGTAAGTTTGCTTGTGAGTTGTGTGAGTTTGTTGAAATGCTGGTATACAATCGGCAGTCCTCAATTATCCGCCCCACTGTTTGTTTGGTTTTTTTTCCCATGCAATAGCATCTATTTATTTTTATTAACCATTATAACATATACAAGCATTTGATATTACACTTAGGACAAATAGTTTCAGGGAAATAAAACCATGTGTATGCTTCTGTGTTTTTTCAAGGAAAACATTTTATACTAAAGCAGTGGGCAATTACGTTTCTTTTGTTCCTCTTGTATTTGTCTCCTTTCTGCTCTGTACACACCTTATACTCCTACATTCTTGAAACCTATTAAGGACTCCAAGGAGGTTTTATTTGTAAGTTGTAACTATCAGTATGTACCATGGTGGAAATATAAAGGGAACTGGTTTTACAATGGTTATATAATGATTCATGTGAAGATAAGAAAAATGAAAACATTGCATGTTAAGATATCTTATTAAGTGTATAAAGTTAATTCTGACCGTATAGACCCCGAGATCTGTTCCAAAATAAAGTGTCAATTTGTTCCAGAACATCAAAGAACATAATGACAGACACAACTTAGAGAATGAAATTTATTTTCCTTGGTTAAAATACCTGAATCTGAGAAACTAAAAATTGTGTTCAAGTATCAGAAAAGCTTCTTCAATTTTGATTGACTTAATTTTATTAATTTACCAATTAATGACCTCTGCTGCCATACGAAGAACTAAAGTTTTCTGTGTCAAGTGTCTAGGTAACAAAGGTATTGCTTTACCAGAAAAAATTCTGTGGTTTGTGCTGACTTCCTCATGCCCTTAATTAAGAAGAAAAACAATTCCTCACTTATTAAAAAGCTAAAGTTCTTTACATTGTATTACTTTATATACTTTTTCATGTCCTATTGTCAGATCTTAAGAGTCCAAATCACCTCTGACATTATTTTTAATTTTTTGTCTTCCCCAAAGGAGACTCTTAATTAATAAAAAAATAAATTATTCAGGATATCTTTTATCCCTAAAGAGAGTTTTATCTCTTTGGATTTCACAGAGGGCACCTGGAAACATAGCTTTGTTATTCCACCTTATAGAAAGAGAGAAACTAGAAGTGGTAAGGTTCATTTGCTATGTTACTGTTCATGGGGTTGCATGGGAAAAGTCAAAATAAAAGAGGTGTTGAGCCTTCCCAGATTAAATCTGTATAAGGTAGATGTTATAAATATTCAGAAATTATATGCTTTATGGAAATTTCCTAGAAATGTGTCAGTGTCCTCACTGTGCATGGTATGTTTCTATTTCTCAGGGTCCTGGTTATGCTCACTCTGATGACAGCAGACAATAATAGTATAGTGTAGCCATATGGTGAACACACAAGCCCAATATGGCCCACTACCTATTTCTATAAATAAAGCTTTATTGGAACACAGACAAGCCCATTTGTTTATGGATTATCTGTGGCTGCTTTTACACTGTAATAGCAGAGCTGAGTAGTTGTGGCAGAGACCTTATATCCTATTAGCCGAAAAGATGTACTAATTGGCTTTTTACAAAATAAGTTCACTAAAACCTGGTAGAGTGTTATCCACACCTTTAAACTATTAAATTTTAAAATGCTTACTTGGCCAATATCTCGCTTCTTTTACTTACCTCTAACATTTTCTAGGATAACAAATTTCAATTTGGGGTGCACATTACCCTTACCTATGCAGTTTTATCAAGATGCAAATATCAAGGACCTATTCTAGACTCATGACATTTTTGACATATTCTTGGTATGCCATTGGTATAATATGTGAGTTATGTCTCTAGATTATATGTTACACATCAAGACTTTGTTCATCTGTAAAAATTAGGGTCACTAAGTTCTATAAATGATATGTAACATCACCTATCTTCTTTGAAAACAGAGTTAATTATTCTTTTTTTAAAAGATTTTATTTATTTATTTGACAGAGAGAAACACAGCTAGAGAGGGAACAGGAGCAGGAGGAGTGAGAGAGGAAGAAGCAGGCTTCCTGCTGAGCTATCACAGGACTCCAGGATCATGACCTGAGCTGAAGGCAGATGCTTAATAACTAAGCCACCCAGGCACTCCATTAATCATTATTCTTAGAGATGTTTTGTCTAAAGTATTTTTTGGATTGTCTTTGTTATCTGGTTGTGCATGCCACAGAAACAACCAAATTTCCTTGTCATTGAATTATCCTTGATGTGAACTCTCATCAAACATCTCAGATTTGAAAATGGCCACTACTAAATGAAGTACAGCTACCATTAAGCCTCTCTCTTTTATCCTAACTCTTCCCTGAAGGCTTTGCAGTCAGCTACAGACCCTCGCAGAGCCTTAAGGTAAAGGACTGTAGCAGACTTGAATGGCATAATTTAGACAACATTCAGGCCATTCCAAAATTTCCAGAACTCTTTTCAGTTAAAAAAAAAAAAAAAAAAAAAAAAAAGCAGCTTCATGAGACTGCTACCAAAGAGTCCAAATGGAACAAGAATTAATTGTGTAGGACTGAAGGAACTAATGAGGCCAATTTTATTTATTTGTTAGCAATACACTTGATGCTGGCCTAATGTCCTAGTTTGAGTAGATAAGGAGGCTCTTTTCCTTCTTCTTAAGCTATCTGCAACTCATAACAATTTAGTAGGTTCTGCTTTTGCAAACTGAAACGGAACATTTGCAAATACTATCTTTTCATTTTTTTTTAACTGACTCTCCTGGCCCCAGCTCAGAGACTTTCTGAATCTCCTTATATCACATGACTTGTATAGTTACTTGCACAGATTCAGTTAAGAGTCCGTTCTCCTTTTTTACCAAGACTAGAAATATTGGTCATGCAACTAAAAACTTGTCTAGTGTACCATACTTGAGGAATCAGGTATGGCAAACCACATTTAAGGAAGAGTAATTTTTTACAGAACATTGGTCCAGCACCTGAATTTATGGGCTCTCAGACAGGCAAAGCATATTGAAGTAACTTGGGAAACCTGAGAAGAGAGAAACCTAACCAAATATCTATATACTGCAGGTGAAATCAGGTAGACCTTCTTGGGCTTGACCTCCTAGCCCCAGAATGAAAAATGATAGAGAGCCTTCAAAAGTCCAGTATGAGATTCCTGATTGAAATTTCCAGCAAAGCAAACTTAGGCTGTCCCAGATAATAAATTAACACTTGCAGTACCTCTATAAAGAACTAGGCCAAGCCTCATGAGACCAGTCTTATTTTACAATCAAGAGTAATCTTTTCTTGAGATTATTTGTGGTCAAAAGGAGGGAGGATTACAAGAAAATTGGGAATAAATGCACAATTAAGAAGTGTCTCTGTTGGAGAACTACGTGTTTTTTTTAGCCCTTCCAGATTATCTGATTTGACCTTTTATTGCCTTTGAGCTATTTCACACTCTGTAACTTGAAGTTAATTCAAAATAATGCTAAATAATTCTTGTCTATAGACAGATCAGTTTTATCCAGTATGGGGCACCTGGGTGGCTCAGTGGGTTAAGCCTCTCCTTGGGCTCAGGTCATGATCTCTGGGTCCTGGGATCGAGGCCCGCATCGGGCTCTCTGGTCAGCAGGGAGCCTGCTTCCTCCTCTCTCTCTGCCTGCCTCTCGGCTTACTTGTGATCTCTCTCTCTCTGTCAAATAAATAAATAAAATCCTTTAAAAGAAATTTTGTCCAGTATGTCCAGAAATCAAACTTATTTATCTGTTCCCATACAATAGTAAAAGCCAATTTTGTGTCTACTTGAACATCTGTTTCAACTTTTTTTTATTCCATATAAATTTGTGCTTCCTTGTTTTCTCCTCTGAATTGGTTGTAATATCTACTTGATGCCCTCATTAATAACGCTCTGAGTTCCACAAAAACAATCTTAAACATGTATTTATTTCCATTTCTTTGAAATTACTTGCAAAGCTGGATTTTTAAAAATAGTATCAAAATAACCTACATTTCCCCTCCTTCCTTTGCTGAAACCTAAGATAAATATGAGGTAAGGCAGACAAAAAAATCCAATCATCCTAGACCTGACACTCTAAAAGAATGGATACAAAATGAAGACCAAAGGGGAGAGCAACAAATAAAATGAATCCATAAATTAGTACATTTGAGAGTGACAGTATTATGAAAAATAGACGAGACATCAGTGTTATGAGCTGCTATTCTGGCAATTTAACTCAGTGGCACAGTTTTTCTCTAGGAGGTAACAAAACCTAAAAGGATAATTCTTGGGATTCTAGTGCCATTTGTGGCATATCAGAGTCTTGACTTTTGTGACATATACTATAAAATAGCAGAAATTTCTGGGCTGTGGCACTTAGAAAAAAACAAACAAAAAAAACAACAAAAAGTAACAGCTTCAAATAAGTGACACACTTATTAACCAGTCATAACCTTCTCTCCCCTCTGTTACAAAAGGCAGCCTCAAGCATGTGAATTAAAGTGCTGATTTGACAGAGAGATTGATTTTTGTTTCCATTAAATAAAATTTGCCTTGACCATGCGTACGTCGGGTCTTTGGGAAAGAAACTTAAGCGCATAGTACCAACTGAAAATGGACAGGTTTAACTGAAAGACACGTGACTGGGCATTAGTGCAATAGTCAATGACAGCTCGAACTAGACAGACTTTCTTTATGAAGTACAGTCTACACTACAGATTTGTAGGAAATCAGACAGCTACAATTTTATGTCTGAGCTCCCAATACAATGAGGTCACAAAATATTCCCCATTTTTGACAGTAGATACTTGGCTTATCTGTGGTCACCTAAACTGAACTTCCTACTCAAACCCGACAACCCAGCAAGTCTTTGGAAATAGTAGAGGTGGCTAGAATCTTACTCTTCAGTGGTGATGATGGCAGAATACCCTGGTTTTCTTCCAGAACCTCGGAGACCAAACTTTCAAGTCTTCAAACAATTCCACATTGACTACCAGCCTACCTTAGAGAATTCTAACATAAAAAAGTAATTTCTTCTGAAATAACTTTCTATATTATGAAACAGTAGCAGGCAAATTAACTGCAATTGCATCTTCATAAAGATTTCCATTCCAAGAGCTAACATTTCAGGAAATCAATGGAGGGCTAATTATACACGAGTAGTCCCTGATGCTGAAAGCAGGAACGCAAGGGACAGTACTGGAGAAACATGAATTGTTACCTCTCTGAGATAGTATCTCTCCTTCTGGTGGTAGTCATATGAAACTGTACATAATTATAGGGAGAAGATGACTTTCTGTTCTTTCTTTATAATCTCTTCTGTAGATGATAATCAGAGAGACAGATACTGAATGAATATGAGGTATAAAATAGGACAACAGAGAAGAACTATGTTAGATTTTGGTGTTCATTTTGTATCCTTTCTTTCATAGTGTGTAAAGTCTGACTCACAGGAAAGAGGGGACTGATTATTCAGAAGAGTGAGATGCTTCTATTTCTTGTATGAAATACTACTCTAAAGGCATCAAAAAAAAAAAAAAAAAAAAAAAGAGCGGGGCTGCCTATAAACATCTCTCTATAGACTTGTTCTCCCCATACCTTCTTTTCGGAGGATAAGTGCTTAACAAACACAGAATTACTTTTTTTTCTGCCAACACTGTCCTCTGATGAGCCTCCCTGAAGGGATGTGTGTTGTTGATTCTGCTGGTTCCCCACCTTGCATTTCTCCCTTCCTATTTCTAGCATGGCTATCGTTTGTTAATTTTTCAATCAGCTCTTCCTCAGCTGCCAACAAGGATGCTCATCAGTCTTACCCATCAATATATGATATTACGCTGGCAGGTCTTCTTGGTCTAGGCAACGGCATTCATTTTAATTTGGACCAATGAGACTGAAGGGTAGATCATATTTCCCATGGTTAAAGGTGAAGGCCTCTTCCTTTCAGTGACACAGAAACAGAAGCACATGGCCCCAGCAGCTACTAACAGCATCCTGTAAGCTCGACTGCAGACAGCAAAATAGAAGCGTGGAAAGAGCCTGAGTTTTCCAGGTTTCAGAGACAATGACCACACTGAACCCTAAAACTGGCCACCTTTGGACTCCATGAGCACACATCTCCTTAGTATTCAAGCCACCCTGAATCAGGTTTCTGTTCTTTGCAGCCCAAATCATTTTAAACAGATAGAACTTCATATGTACCTTTTCTCTAAGAATTAAACTTGAACAGTCTATATTAAATAGCTAGATCCCTGAATGAAGAGTTATTTTTTCCACCCTTATATTTTTTTAGTTATACATTCAACATATATTTATTTAGCATCTGCAGTCTGCCAAAAACTTTAATACACTGATCCAGCTACAGCCCCTGCTCTAATTTATGGCCTAATGTAGATTATCTTAAGCTCTCAGGTGCCCAAGACCTCTTGACAGTCCAGGGAAATCCATGGACCCCTTCTTGGCATATTGCCTTTAGATGCACAGGAAAAAAAATATCACAGTACAAATGAAACCATATATATTAATATACAGTTATCAAAATGTTTTTAAAAATTGTGACACACTTGCACACATACACACTTCTCTATTGATGCTTTAAATAACAAGATTCTGACAGGAGGTTTAACAGCCAGCATAATTTAAAAATAATGATGCATATAAAGGTTATTTTGAGATAGCTACAAGTACAATGTGATTTGAATATGTGTGTGATTTTTAACATGTGCAAAGATCCTATGGCGGGACAAAGTATGGTAAATATGGGGGATTAAGGCTGGTGTGACGAGTCAGAGAGTTAGCAAAAAATGATACAAATAACATTGCTTAGGTGAAGATAGCTTACTTTTCTCTCTTTTGCTTTCCCTTTCTCTCTCCTCCCCTGTCTCGTGCACACACACACACACAAACTATAGTAAGGAAAGAGCACATGACTTGGCTGAAATAGCACATGAGATGACAATGGATCTGCAGATGTAGTTTTTGAAACAAATGGGTTCATTCATCAATTCAGTGAAACATGAATTTTCCCAAAGACACTATAATCTATAGTCAATTATAATAAAAAGAAAACCTTGGCTGAGATGCTATGGGCAAATAAGACATTTTCATAGTTCATTTAAGAATCAAAGACTTGAGGTGACTTTAAAATCCATTTTATAGATAGGGAAACTGATGCCCAGAGAGGACAAAGTAACACATGCTTGAGGTTGCATGGGTGGACCGTGGTGGAGCCCTGGTCCTTGGACTTGAATTCATGCTACTCTGTTGCTTCCCAACACCCAGTTCAACACGACAGGCATAATGAGGTCATTTGTGTTGCTTACGAAGTGCTTTTATTGACAACTAAGGGCTCTAAAGGGAAATTCAAACAGAATTACCAAAATCTAAACTTGTCTTCCTGCCAGTCCCATCTCCCCACCTCAACCCCTGGGATTGGGAATGAGAATTTTATTTGATGTGTCTCTCATCTAGCCAGCATTTCTCTGTGATAAAGAAAATCCATTTCCCAGTAAATTAAAATTGCTTTTTCATCCTAACAAACATGATACCCCTGGTATACACCAGAATAAAAATAAATTGATTTTTAAGTATCCACTGGGAAAAAAAATAACAATAAGAACCATAAAAATCATGGGGCCATTGTATGCCTTTTGAACAATTTAGCTACAGAAATGCATTTCTTTCCTGGAGACAGCCATTATGTCTTGATGATGGCAACATTTCAGGGCAGTTCAGGAGTGTCATTAAAAACTTCAGTCTTCAAGATATTTTGCATGAATGATGCCAAATGATCTGTTTGTTTGACATGTTGCCAAGGTGATAAGATAGTTAATGGAATATACCATTCTATCACTCAGTACAAGAGAATGACTTTTAAAAAGTGTCTCAACAACTTTTATTTCCTCACCAAGAAACCCTCCAACCATGTATGTCAGGGTTTTAAAAGCCAGAACCCAACGGTGTGTTCCAGAAACAATAGCAGATACCTAGGGCGGCATGGGTTTAGGTTGCCCCTAATCCCTTGACCTCTGGGAGACGAACCCTTTGTTAGCTATTCTCCTCTGTCCTTCTAACTACCCTTCCTCCATAAGGAGCTTGTAAAACACTTGCAGAATCACACAAAGACTGCTTCTCTATGCAGTGCTCTGTTAGTCACTGAGAATATACCTCTCTTCTGATACTAAAGCAAGCATAGATAGATGTCTCTGTGCCCACCTCTAGATCTAAGAGCACAGACTCCCAGTACTAAAACTCACACACCAGCTGTCAGTGCAAAAACTGTAGCTAATGCTTTGAGGACCAAAATTTCTCATCACTCAGGATACAGAAACTAAAGTTTAAATAGATGTCCATAATATATCATTAAGTGATGTGGTGAATCTCTCTGGAGATGTACAATAACTAGTAGGAAGTAAATGTATTTTAGTTTCATGGTTAAAAAAAAAGAAAGAAAGCCTAAAAGAATACTAAAAATCCCCCGTGTTTAACTTGTATGGCAAACGTTAATTTTATAATAAAAACATCAAGAAGGACATCTCAGAATAACGAAAAAGTCCCTATGAAAAGATAATGGGGTTCTCTTAGTGCATTGTGGGAAACAAAATTTGCATGTGTTCCATTTAATGAAATCAATGCTACCACTGATGGTGGGCCCCTAGGCAGGTCCCTTCAAATCAGAGTCTCTGTTCTCAGCTCTGCAAAATAAAAAAGCTAGACTAGAGCCTATCTATAGTTCCTCTGGATCAAATATCTTGTGAATGGGGGTGGGGGTCTCCTCTAAGAGGCATATATAAAATGTAAGGAAAAAAGTTAAGTCCCTGCACCCTTGCCCTTTGCTCACATTAACTTTATATATCTTCATTATATCCAAGCTTGGAGTCCTTCTGAAAAGACAAATTCATGTTTCAAGTCATCACTGCTCCACATTTAATCCACCAAAGTCAATTACTGATTATTTCACTATTGACACAAATGCTTATTTTTTCATCATGAAGAAACCCTTCTGCTCTGTCAAGCATTATCTGTGTCTAGCCCACTTTGAAGTGTGCCTCATTAAATGCAGAATTGCCATTAGGATTTTCAGAAGCCCGAGTAAAGGTCACAACTTTTAAGATTAATTTTACAATTGTTTCAAGGAGTAAAAAGCCCTATTTGATTTAATATCATATGAAGGACTACTTCAAGACCTTTGTGATCAAAGCTTGGGAACATGAGACCCTTTCTATGTGACTGATGAAAATGTTTTAAAGAAAGTTTCTTTCCTCCACTGTAGCGGTTGGAGACATTGTGTCTCTACAAGGGAGAATGCTAGATAAATGGGTGGGGAGTGTACCATGTCTTATCGAAGGACACATTGTTGGTGACATTGTATGCTGTGGCAGAGATAGTGCTCACCTAATACCCCCTGCACTCCCTTCCATCTCAGATATTTTCTCACCCCTCCCATGTTGCTGCGACTTCACAAGTTGTGGGGTACAGACTATGTAGCATCCTGTTCTAACTTTCCTTCCTTCCTGGAATCTGCTAGCACTACCGATCTATTTGATGACAGGTGCAGTTGTAACTGCTCATGCCTAGGTTCCAGCAGATAAAATACTTCAAAATCTCATCCTCATGGAAAAAAACAACAACAATAAAAAATCAAACTGCACCATGACACAAAGAGATCCTAGATCAGAAGCCTTGAGATACATTCCATCTAATAGATGGAGGCATCATACCTCCACATACACAACAGTCCCGGGAATTGATGTGCTAAAGCCAGTATACCCAACTCCAGTCAAGGAAGACAACCTAGCAGTCAGCTGGACTGCAGGGCTAAGCCAGCTATGGCTGATGGGCCATATCTGCATATTTGTGTATTGCACAAAGGTTAAGAATGGTTTTTACATTTCTGAAGGTTGTATAAAACAAGTCAGCAAATGGACACTTATCACTCTACTAATGATTAAGTTTTCTCTCTCTGCAAAATTATTTATCTTCACCATCCAAACATTTGAAAATGCTCTCCCTTAAGCTTAAGCTTCTAACCTCTGGCTACCACTTAGGTCTTTGCACTACAATTGGGTTGTTTATAGAATCATTACAGTCAACCCCTTGAAAGCCTTCACTACGCTGGCTGATGCAACTTTCTCTCCTCCCATCCTCTCTCATCTACTCTAAACAAGCTTTCACCTCTGACACTCCAACAAACCACTCACCAAGGTCTCCTGCAATGACCTCATTGTCCAAGCCCATGTTTGTGTTCACATCTCAGTTTGCATCTTCTCAACTTTTCCATAGCATTCGGTCATTCCCTCCTCCTCCAAACCCTTTCTTTTCTGGGTATCCGGGAAATGTTTCTCCTCCTCTCTAGCTGCAGGTTTTCATGCACTCTCTTTGCCACCTCTCCCTCCTTCTTCCCTAGTTTTAAATATGGGAGCATCCTCCTCAGAATCACTCCTCTGCCTCCCCTGCTTACCGTCATGCCTAAATGACCTCACTGGGTCTCAAGGCTTAATGTATCATTTGTAATCTGCTAACTCCCACCATATCTCCTGAATTCCAGAATTGGATATCCAACTTCTAACTGACATCTTCACCATTTTTCACAGCAATATCAAAGTTAACATGTCCAAAATCATACACCCCCTGCACCAAATCTACCCCTTCCTTGCCTCTTCCATTTTAGGAAATAACATTGCCATCCACTCAGCTGTTGATACCAACAACCATGGGACTCATATGGATTTCTCTTTTGTATCTACCCCTTATAAAGACCATCACTGAATTCTTTCCAGGCCATCTTCGCATCTCCAAAGTCAGGCCACATTCAATACCTCCAAAGCCTTATTTCTCCAGCCTGGGAGACCATTGACTCTTGTTTGGATTTCAGCCATTGTCCCTGACTCATCTCCCTTCTTCCACTTTTACCCCTACAGTCTGTTCTCCCAACAGCCAGAAGTCTTTGTAAATTATAAATAGGATCAGGCCATTCTCTTGCAATTCCAATAACTCTCCATAAAAATGTAGAATAAAACTGAAATTGCTCATCATGGCCCATGGCTCAATTATCAGGTTCCTGCCCCTCTAGGATCCCTTCCTGCATGCTCCACAGCTGACACACCAACCTCCTGGCTCTTCCTCTTGCTAGTCATGCCTCTATCTCAGCACCTGCCCCTTGCATTTGGTTGTCCCTTTGTCTGGAGCACTGGACACCCACCATCCACTTCCTTCCCAGATATATTAATAGCTTCTTGCTCTGTTTTGTTCTCTGCACAAATGTCACTCCCCACAGAGGCCTTCCATGATCACCTGTTCTCTCTCCAACTCATCATATGTCACAGCATTTAAGCAACTGATACTATATTACATGTTCCTTTGCTAATTAATTTAATATTGGCCTCTGTGCCAGCATACAAGTGGCATAAAACAACTTTTTGGCAAGAAAAAAAAAGAAGAAGAAGAAAGGGGGGAAGGGGGAAAGGGGAAAGGAAGTATCTAGAAACCTCAGCATAAATGAGCTTTAACAGATTAGTTTGCTCTCTGGATCTTTCTCATCACTAAGTCAGTGCAACTGTCACTTCCTCACTGACTACCCATCTTAAGGAGCACTGCTCTCCACAGCCATTCTCCATTCTCTTTTGTCTGTTTTAGTTTCTTCAGAGCACATAGGACTATCTGAAATTATCTGATGACTGCTTTCTCTCACTGGAATGAAAGCTCCAACTATCAATTGTGTTCCCTCTCCAAGGCCTAGATAGGGATAGGTACACAGCTGGCAGTCCGAAATGTATATTGAACAAATCAATCAATCAATAAGTCAAATGACTGAGCAGATCATTCCTTTGTAGTAGAAGACACCACAGGATATAAGACTAGAAAATGTGGATGGCAACAGAAACATAGAGAGAAGTAGGAGGGAAGCGAAAAAGAGGTCAGGGAACCGAAAATGACTTTACCCTTCTTTCCACAATGATGCTGTCTTGACACTTTTAGCCCCATGAGAAGTGGGATAACTCATCATCTGCTGGTTTCTGCTACATTGTGTATCTCATCCTGCTCATAGTGTGAGGGCCCTGAGCTTTGGGAAGAGCCTGCAGATGTTTCAGCAGAGGCCCACATGGTGCTCTAGAATCTCAGAGGAGACCTGGCTGCAGCTCACCTCTGTTTCCTGCTTTGATCTGGGATGTCTCTGATGGGTTTCCAGAATGAATGTTGCCAGAGGCCTAAGAGACAGGTTTAGAGGTTTTGCCTCTTTGAAAATTCACCCTGCTGTCAGTCCAGCCACTATTGTACTTGTAGAAAAGATGCTAATAAACAAATGAACTCATTGGAAGCCAGAACAAGGATAATCACTGTAACCTAGGTTCTCAGTAAACTGAAAAGATTACCTCTTGGTCATCTATTTCCAGTGGCTGGCACAGTGGCAGGCTACAAGGTGTAGCCTCCAACTCCGTGGAGTGACATTTCCAACATAGTCTGTATGAATAATAGACCCTGGCACTGTGCAGGCTACAACCTGTAAGACCCAACACTGTGATTCTGATTCATGGCAGGTGGGATATCAAGGTTCTCTATAAAATGTGCTGAATGAATGGGGGAGGAGGATACAGGTGGGAGGCTAATTTGCCATCAGGAACTATCTTAGATGGCCACTGGGAAGTTGGCTGGGGCCTGAAAAAAACCATCTCTTTTTAGAAGAAAAAAATAAAGAATTAGGGTCCATAATCTTGGGTCATTACCTAGAGAATTTGCCTACTTCAGTGAAGTTGTAGAACTTTGTCTACCTACCTGGTCTGATTAAGTGGGATCCCCAAAAGGAGGAAAAGGAGATGCTTATGCTATAAATCACTTTTAATTTTTCATTCCATGGATTATGTCAAGAACATAGTTGCAAAAGCTCTATTAAATGTACGTGTGCTTCCAAAACTGTTGTCTACCTCTCTGATCCTGCTCCTAGCCCTCTACAGTTTTCTCCTTACAAGCAGCCCAAGTAGTCTTTCTAAAACTTCATTCAGGCTCTCAAGTCTCCTGTTGTTCCCCATATTGTTCAGAATGGATTCTAAAGGCCTGCTCAAACATCCCCTACTCTCCCCCACCCCATTCCATTTCCTACATCCTCTACATTCCAGCTTCTTTTTCTCCAGCCAGTCATACTCTGAGCAACTCTGCCCATGCTAATCCTTGACAACTTGGCCTCTGCTATCTCATTTCATGCAGATTTCTGCTTGAACAGCACCTCCTCCAAGAAGTCTTTGCTGACCACTTCCATCTAAAACAGGAGCCCCTGCAAAGTCAATTCCAGATCTGTCTTTATTTCTCTCACTTCTTCCTGTTAACTATTTATTTGAATACCATCTCACTTTTCTACCAGTATAGAATTTCCCTGAGGTCACGGATTTGTCATGTTCTCATTGTTTCATCCCTAACACCTGGAGAAGTACCTAACACATACTAGACATTCAATAAGTATTTGTACAATGGATGAATGAATGAATATTTGAAATTGGACACTGTCACAAATAGCAAACCAGACAAACACAGAAAGTCAGGAGGAAATAAAGCTATAAATATAGGACCATTCTTTCCTGAGCTGCTAATTGATTAAGCTATAGTTTAAAAATATCAAAGGAGGAATCCTGTGAGGCAGTTGTGACAAGCAATGATCTCATCAAAATTGTATGTTAGATGCAAATTTTTATTGTTGAATCAGAGCAGGAGAGATGCACCCCTTTTAAAAGATCTTCTGTGGTTTTCCTAGATCCTTTATTTGCATTATTGCATAATTACATATGGAAGCCCTAATGGTTGGTCCCTGGAAGTTACCAGCCCACTGAGGTCCACTCAAGCTTAACTGTTGCCAGGCTAGCAGCACAACACAGTTGGTGCAGGAATTCAGTTTCCTTATATCTTCCAGCACAAACTGCCTTCTCTTAAGAGAGCAATGAGGAAACGGCAAGTACCCAGGTATATAAGGGGGTAAGGGAAGATGACGTTTTTCTTATTCTTTTACAATATGTAGTAGTCCCAAAGAAATTTTGGAAAATATATTGAAACTAGATGATGGCTGATGAGGCTAATATCACAAATAAAAATGTCTACACTTTATTGAACATTTACCATTACCAGACACTGTTCTGAGTACTTTATGTGAAATACATGTATGTCATGTTGAACTTTTCAAAACTGAAGTCAGATCATTTTGCTTCCATACACAACCCTCTAAAGCCTTCCTATTTCACTTAATCTGATTCCACATGAACTGGTGCCTTGTTTTCTATTATTCTAACCCTTCAACTACTAAGCTCTTCCTTACTTAATATACGGTACTCTTCATTAGTTCTGAGCTATTCCTGATATGTTTCTGCCACAAGACCTTTGAATTTGCTCTTCCCTCTACCTGGAACAATCTTCTAGGGCTCCTCATGATTTGCTTCTTTAAATTTCTGCCCAAGGGTTATCTTCTCAGTGGAACCTTCTCTGAACACCAATTCAAAATTGCAAATACCATCTCCCCCATCCTGGCACTTCCATTTTGCTTTGCTTTCTTCCTATTATCTGCCATAGTCTAACATTCTGTCTTTTTCATCTATTTGAAGTCTATCTTCCTGGGGCACTTGGGTGGCTCAGTCAGTGAAGTGTCTACTTCAGCTCAGGTCATGATCCCGGGGTTCTGGGATTGAGTCCCATGTCAGGCTCCACCTCAGTGGATTGCCTGCCTCTCCTTCTCCTTCTGCCATTCCTCCTGACTGTGCTTTCTCTCTCTCTCTCTCTCTCTCTCTCTCTCTCTCTCGTAGATAGATAGATGGATGGATGGATGGATGGATGGATGGATGGATAGATAGATAGATAGATAGATAGATAGATAGATAGATAGATAAAGTCTGTCTTCCCTCCACTGCATTACTGGAGTACAGACTGGGAAATTTATCTCCTTCATTTCTTACTGCTTCCTCAGCATATACAACAGTGCCCAACCCATGTGCATATGTGCAGTTAGTTAACTCGTTCAATCTTCATGGTAACCTTTTGAGATACATATTACTGTCATTCTCATTTTACAAGGGAAACTGAGGCACCAAAAGATCAAGTGATTTGTCCAGTATATCAGAAATGACTACTTGTATTGTAAATGTCCACACTCCTGAATATGGTGGTTATATGAGACAGACTTTTATCAGAAAATTTCTTTGTCCTACTCAACTCTGGGACAAGAGTCACTTAACCTCTGTGAGCCTCTGTTTTCTCATTGGTAAATGGATGGATGTTAACATCTATTCAGAGTTGGTGTGGAGTTTTAAAGAGAAAATATATACCAAGTGTTCAGTCTAAAGACTGATATATAAAGAATGCTCAACCACTGATATTTCAGAATCAATAATTTGCACCATCATTTTTAACAATCCCAAGTAGTACATTGCATGGTAGATCTATAATGTATTTAACCACTTTCCTTTGGCCAGACATTTAGATTCTGATGAACATTCTGATACCTCCATCTCTGGGAACATTTCCAATTTCTTCCTTATCCTAAACTCCTAGAAATGGACCTGTTAGGTCAGAAGTCATTTATATTCTAAAAACTCTTGTGCGGGGCACCTAGGTGGCTCAGTTGGTTAAGTGACTGCCTTTGGCTCAGGTCATGATCCCGGAGACCCGGGATGGAGTCCCACGTTGGGCTCCCTGCTCGGCAAGAAGCCTGCTTCTCCCTCTCTCACTCTCCCTTCTTGTGCTCCCCCTCTGGCTGCATTTCTGTCAAATAAATAAAATCTTTAAAAAAACAAAAATGACCTGGAGGACAGTGGGAGAGGTAAAGTAAATGGGAACTAGGGTAATCCAGGGAGAGAAACGAAACAACAGAGACTTTGGACACAGAAACAAACTTAGGGACTTGGAGGGAGGGGGATGGAGGGATGGGAGAACCTGGTGGTGGGTACTGGGGACACCTAAAGCATGGAGCACTGGGTATGGGGAATGGGGAATGAATCTTGGAACACTGGGAAAAAAAATTTAAGTAACAATAAAAACAAGAAAAAAAAAAAAAACTCTTGGTGCATAGCATTAAACAGGCCCTCCTTATGTCTTGGTCAGTTTAGAGATGTCATAGGGGTCTTAAATATTGCTATAATTGCAATCATATTATAAAGCGTACCAAATTAACATGTTGTAGATCTTGAATTTACACAATGTTATATGTCAAATATATTTCAATCAGAAAAAGGAAAAAACAGATTTTATGATCCATTTATAGTTAATAAGAATATCTGTTTTCCCTCACCACCATGTACATTATTGGATTTTTTTCATCTTTAGTATCCTGGAGACTAAAAAATGGTTTGAGAGTGGATATTTTTATATATGATTTGGTCATTAATTTCAAGAAATAACTTCCACAATCAGTTCCTTCAGTTTATAAGGCCTCTCTATCAAAGAATACCTGATTGTCTGAAAACTTTCCTTGTCTATGTAGTCTTCATGAACATACTGCTCTAGCAATAACAATCCCTCTCATTTCTTGTAATAAAGCCACTTTCTAATGGTTTTATATTGAAGGCCAGGGTTGCATCTTACTCCAAAATAGATTGATTCATTTATCTCACCCACTGAAATTTACTGAGCATTTACAAATGCCAGTCACTGAGTCACCATTTGGGACCCTGGGGATCCAGAGTAGAACCAGATAAGCCAAATGCTTGCACTCAAGGTACATACATTTATGAGGAGACAGAGGCAAAAAGTATATGAACCAAACAATTACTGATCCTAGTTATTGATGAAAGACAGGAATAAACAGGATGTAAGTGGGCTGGATAGAACTTTAACTGGGATGGAAGAGAGTTAAAGGACCCCTTTGAGAGGAGTCTGGAAACTGAAATCTGAATGATGAGAAAGAGAAGTTTTGGGTGACAGCATTCTCAACAGATGGCACAACCTGTATAAAGGTCCTGGGAAGAAAATGGTCACCGTATGTTCAGGGGCAGGAGTTAGTATCAGCAAGATGAAGAGAAATCAGCAAGCATGAGAAGTGAAGGAAATGAGGGTCTCAGATAGGAAAGTACCACATCAACTAAGGTAAGGGCAGCAAATGTTTTTGGGAAAAGTCCAGATTATAAGTAATTTCTGCTTTGCAAGCCATATGATCTCTGCCATAACAGCTCAGCTCTGTGGTTGTAGCATGAAAGCTGCCACTAGCAGTATGTAAATGAATGAACGTGGCTGTGTTCCAATAAAACTTTATTTATGAAAACAAGCAGCTGGTTAGATTTGTCCCACCAGCCATAGTTTGTGACCCTTGTTCTAGATCTCATAGATTCTAAGGAAGAGTTTAAATGCTATAATTTGCATGGTGACAGAGAGACAATACTAATATTCATACTATGACTACTGCCACTAATATCCATGGGAAGCCACTGGGGAATTCTTTTTAAGAAAAGGGTGGGATATGATTCCCAATTCTTGGGGTTTCAAGGCCTGACATGTCACAGGCCCTGAAAAATCAATTGCTAAGGAACAAGGGCCACTCTAAAAGACAAAGAAACTATTTGAAAACTCTCTTTCTCAGAGTATCTAGCTCAGGGAGTGGTAGGCACTGGAAAAAAAAAGATAGTGCTATTATGGGGGAACAATCTCTTTCACATTTGCTGTTTTGCTACATCTACTAACCTGGTGTTTTTAGACCCACGCAATCAGAAGCACTGGATGAAAAAATTGACGGTTGATTATAAGCCAAGCAATGAGTTGGAACATAAAGCTGAATGGGAGTACACAGACACGTTAGAGACACAATTTTCAACTTTAGGCACCTGAGGACCCGTTAGAGACAACAGTACTTTTGTGTCAGGCAGACTGATTACTGGCATCACTGTTAAGCAATCATTCCCTCACATTTTCCTTTCCTAACAGCTGTAGTGGGAAACTGGATTTCTATGACAAAACTAAAACAATTGTCCCTTCCATTTTCCAAAGCTCTTTATTAGTATCTAAAATTTAATAAGCTCACTTATCAATCATCCACACAGCTCGAACGCTAGAATCAGATGGTGAGGCTCCTCTAGCCATAAGTATTCTTACAGAGTCCAGTTCATGTCCTGTCAGCTGTTTGCCTCTCTCTATTGTTTTTTAGCTTTTGTGCCATATTTTCAATAGCAGAAAATCTGAAGATTCTGAGCCCATTCCCCACTACACTCTAAGTGGGTAATTCCCAGTTTTGAAATTTACATACAAGTGCAAAAGTCTGATAAAACACTTATCCCTACTCCTGTCCACCCAGCAAGGACTCTGGGGAAAAGAAATGAGAGATTAGATTGAATTTCACTATGCAAATTAGAATTATCTGTGTGGTTCTTTGTTTCTTGGTTAAATTTCTTAAAAGAAAGAAAGAAAAAGAAAGGAAAGAAAGAAAGAAAGAAAGAAAGAAAGAAAGAAAGAAAGAAAGAAAAGAAAGAAAGAGAAAGAAAGAAAGAAAAAAAAAGAAAAAAGAAAATGCACAGGATCCTTTGACACCTTCAGATCTGGAACATTAAACAAAGAGGTAATTATCTTATTTCTGGGTTCAAACTAAGCACCCAGTTCAGCTGGTGCTTGGTGCAGCCTAGATAGTAGCCCTTGCCTCATCAACAATGCAATTTGGCTCGGGTGTCCCAACCTAGTCACTTTGACAGGACACTGGGAAGGTTACCAGAGAAACACAATGAACTTGATCAAACTGGAAAATTTAGCCAGCTTAAATACCTAGTCTTGGATGCGAAAACCCAATCATTACAAGCTGATCTGGGGCTTCGGGGATGTTGGCCAGAATCTCCCAGGTGTGAACAATTGAATTCTTACATATAAATCAAGCCTCATTGGAAGCAATTTTAGCTTCCTAAAAGTGATAAATCAGCAAAGTATATCACATCAACATTTAAAGTGAAATTGGAGAGCCTGCAATATAAGAACGAAAATAGGACTTTGTTTCATTCAGTTGCCCATTTTTACCAGTAACCCACTGTGCCTAACTGAGGTTTCTCCTTCAAGTGCATAGGGATATTTGAGAATCTCAAGGAATTGTTAATTTAGTGGTATTAACTTGTCCTTTACATTCCTTGCTATAGCGTATACTCAGACCTGCCCTGTAATTTCTCTGTTGATGGTTTGTATACCCTTCTCTTCCCCCAAAACTCCATGTACATGAGACCTGAATAGGAAAGTTTGATTTTGTTCAGAGTTGAGAGCTGAGAAATTCCACATGAGTCATTTTGAAGTCTGTAATTTCTTTCCCCTTCCTTCCTGCCTCCCTCCCTCCCTCCCCCCCTTCCTTCCTCCCTTCCTTCCTTCTCTCTCACTCTCTCCCTCCCTCCTTTCTTTCTTTCTTTCTTTTTTTTTGTTTTTTGTTTTTTGTTTTTTTTTTTTTGGATGTTGCTCAATTCCTGGTGCACTGACTTCCTAACAGCTTTATGGCCAAATTCGGCCGGACCTAGAGAGCCAAATGTGGTACTAAGCTGAGGGTAGAAAGCTACTAAAGGCATAGGTGAACAAACTTGGCCACCTGAGATTTCACAACTCCACAGCAGATGGCAGACACCCTGATTCTAAGATCCAAGTGCCAGTCAGTTGAGGACAGCTTTATTCATTGGGAAATGCTTACGATTCAAAAGCCAGAGATTCGTTATTATCCTTGGAAGAAATCAGAGTGGCAGCAACACACTGAGAAAACCCAAAACCAGGGAGACTGTGTACAGGCAATATTTCTCAATGTATATACTCTTGAAAGCCATTCTTACCAACACTCATAATATGAATCAACGACTACTGTGCTGTAGTCTCTCCTATAGGTTCCTCTTTACCTGGGAACAGAGGGTAAAGACAGACTGGAGGCAGTGTTCCCAAGTTTCCTCCCCACCAACCATCCTATAGAGTAAGGAAGGGAGCAGGATCCTAATTCTCAGATCCCAGCTAACACTCCCTGGTATGGGAGGTTTGTTTGGCTCCTTTACTGAAAGGGAAGTAAAGGTGGGGACAGCTGGATACCAGCTCTGATCCAATGTTTTTCTCCAAGAGACTGGTCTCAGGCTTCCTCACCTTTGACTTATATACTGTCATGGATCTAAATATAGGAAAAGTCCATTCAAATCATCACCATTGTCTATCTCTCCAGGATAGAATTCCACATATAACTTATAAAAGGTTCTGTACTCAGTTCTGATGTGTGGATTCCCTCTCACACACCACCAAGCAAGGCTTTGACACCTGCTGGTTATCTATAATTCAACCCAATTCTGACCCTTTCTACTTGGAGATCGCATCAGACTCTATAGGTCAAGCCTGCAGTCGTATAAGGCTGCACCTTCCCACTTCCACTTTAGATGCCAATCTCAAATCCAGGTCGTCACCTGTGCTTACGACCTCTAGGCTGTAGATTAGAGGTTCCAACAACACCCACCTTAGGTTTGATTAATTTTCTAGAGTGCTTAACAGAACTGAGAAACATTTTACTCATCACGTTACTCAGTTTTTTGGTTTGTTTTCTTTTTGTTGCTTGGTTTTTGCTAGTTTGTTTTAAAGATGTATCTATCTGTTTGAGATAGAGAGTATATACAGGCTTGAGTGCAGGGAGAGGCAGAGGGAAAGAATCTTCAAGCCAGCTCCTGGCTGAGCATGGAGCCTGACATGAGGCTCGATCCCAGGACCCCTGAGATCATGAGGCTGACATGAGGCTCGATCCCAGCACCCCTGAGCTGAAACCAAGAGTCAGACCCTTAACCAATGGAGTCACCCAGGTGCCCTTTGTTTTGTGTTTTATAAAAGGCTATAACTCAGGAACAGCCTGATGGAAGAGATGCATAATGCATAGGTATGGGGAAAGGACGCAGAGATTCCCTGCTCTTGAAGCATGCCATTCTCCCCAATTTCAAAGTATCCATCCACCTGGAGACTCTCCAAACCTGTCCTCTTGGGTTCTTATGAAGTCTTCATTATAGGCATTATTGATTAAATCACTGGTCAGTGGCAATCTATTCAACCTGCAGGTCAGGGAGTGGGACTGGAAGTTCCCACTCTCTAATAACATGGCTGGCTCTCCTGGTAACCAGCCCCCATCCTTCAGTAGGGTCCAAAAGTCACCTCATTAACATAACAAAAGATACCTTTATTGCTTTCATACCATCATAAATTCCAGGGCTTCTAGGAGTTCTGTGCCAGAAGTGGAACAAAGAGCAAACATATCCTTATTATCAATCACAATATCACAACTATCATGAAAACCTTAACTCATAAGCAAGGAGGAATCTTTTGAAACCATAAATGCAACAATGTCCCACACACCCTTGCCCTAAAATTCACTGCAGAACATTTCCCCCTGCTTCCCTAAAAAACAAAATCAAGCATACAGGGTCCTCCAAGAATTCACATCTCCCTGCCTCTTCAGAGTTAGTTCTTATCATCCCTCTAATCCATACTAACTCCTCTACTTTGTTTCCCCAGATAGAGGACTATTTTACATTCTGCGGACTCTCTTGCCTTGACCTAGAAAGCAATCTTTCCTAAGGGGAGGCTGGCGTGGAAGGATGGAGTTCTCCTTTACAGAGCATTTACCACAGGCTATAGATTCTTTGAAAAGCTCTTATACTGAACTCATTTATATAATTCTAGTTTCATTACCGGTACGATTTACAGTTTTAGTACTACACACATAGGAGTGTAGGCATAAGAGCACTTAATGATTAAGTTTCAAGAAACCAGAAGAAAAGCAGAGAAGGAAGAGGGTTTCCGGCAAAGCGATTTTTAATGGCTTTATCGATATGTAACCGATGTATGATTAACTGCACGTATTTGAAGTATGAAATTTGATCATCTTTGACATGTGCATGTGTCTGTGAACCCACCACTACATTAGGAGAGTAAACTCATACAACACCCTCCAAAGTTCCTTGTGCTCCTTTGTAATTCTTCAGTCCCCCCCCCCATCCCCAGCAAACAAATGATCTGCTTTTTCTCACTGGAGATTCACTTCAATGTTAAAAAATACTTTGGTATAAGTGGAAATATACAGTTCATATTTTTTGTCTTTATGTTTTCAGTGAGCCTAATTATTTGGGATTTAACCATGCTGTTAGATATATCAATAATCCATTGCTTTTTACTGCAGAGTAGTATTCCATTCTATGGCTAGACCACAACTTGTGTATCTATTCAGCTACTGATGGGCATTTGTTTCCAGTATTTATTAAAAATAATTACAAAAAAAAAATTATGTGTGAGTGTGCGTGGACATATCTGTTCATTTCCCATGGGCAAAGAGACAGGAGGAATGGCTAGCGTAGTACAGAAGGTGCATGCTTAACATTTTAAGAACCTGCCCAACTATTTTCCAAAGTGGCTGACTAACTTGTACATCCCCACCAGCATTATGGGAGAGTTCCAGTTGTTCTACACCCTTACTGAAGGGGCAGAATAAAGACTGACTCCATCTTGTAAGTTGTGCACCCTATCTTGTGTGGACCCCCAGGTTGATCCCTCCCCAGAACAACTGTGTGTAAATATTGTCCAACCCTGGTCTAGCCTGCCAGCACCTGGTATCATCAGTTTTATAAATAGTGCACTAAGGAATTTAAAGATCTTATTTTCTCTTACACAAACCTAGAAGTAGGAATGATTATACACATTGGGCAGATGGAAGAGCCTAGGACCCAAAAGGTTAAGTGACACACCTCCACAATGTACAGTGATTAGGTTCAGAGCACCACAGCATGACGGGGTATGGAGGAGTTGCCCTCGATGACCACAGAGCATCTGGGACCCGCACAAAATACTAAGTAGAGCAGTTTTATGGTCTGTACTATGGGTATCTCAGGATCCCAAACCTGGATTTGGCAGCCCCCTGACTGCTCATCAGCAGACTATGTTCTGTTATCATTCCCTGTGCACTGAGAGGAGTTGTTCTGAAAATGAGAGGTGGCTTTTGATACTCGGAGAAATGCCAAAGAACAGAGATTTGTCTGAAAGTCCTGATACCAGCTATAAAGGCGAGGCCTGGGTCCTTGTGACTGCAGCCTTTGGAGGCTGAGACCTTAAAGTGAAAGATACTTCAGACTCTCAGGGGGCACCCCATAGAGGACCGATTGAAGACTTGTTGAGTTTTCCCTTTTAGCAGCAATTTCTCTTTCTTGAGCACCTCTCTGTTCAAACCGTTAATGGTGGGGCCTTTTATTTTAATATAGTAAGCTATTTCTTTATTAGTTCTCAGTTCAGTTTTACACAGGCTCTTGGATTTTACCAAGAGCTAGCTATTCTGGCTAAAGGAAGGGACTAAGATGGTGAAGACTCCAATTATCCTAGGTGACTGCACTTGAAATTAACTGATACGCCATGAGGGGAGTACAGGACGGCACGATCCCAAAGCCAAAGTCTAACACCAGACATGCAAACAGCTGGTTTCAGAGTGCTGTTTGGAGAGGAGCTCAGTTATCATCAGGGTCACAGCAGGAAGCAGAAAGGAGATGGTTCCGTATGCTTCTGATATAAATTTGAACAGACAAAACTAGACAACGGAAGCAAGACCTCAACCACCAGTATGCCTGCCCATCACAGCACGGGTACACAAATGACCTCAGCTTAAGCTATGCACTGGGACACTTCTCTCAATTACGTTTAGATGCAAGGTAAAGGTAAGGATTTTTGTTTTAGAAGACGTTTGTGTTTGTGTATGAATATGTGTTTATCTATGTGCCTAGAAGCAGTCATCAGAATGTTGGCAAAAACTATATACAGAGAATGGGAGGGAGTCCTTTCTCGTGCCTTAGTGGGCAATTTAAATAGTGGGCAATTGCTATATGCAAAATTCAAAAAAGAAAAAGTATCTCTAAACATATCTCCATTTCACTAACAAAGCAGCCTAACACAAAAGGAAAGATAAGGCATATTATATTCACATATCCTTTTAATGTTCAGAATGTTCAAAGCAGCTTTCAAATCTGCTTCATCTTTTCTAGTCCCTCAGGCCTTTTTCAAACCAGCGCCATTTTTTGTCCATCTATTACAAGAGCTACTTGATTCAGTTATCTTAACTCGAGCTGCTTCACCTTTGCTCATCCTCAAGTACTGTCCCTGGAATTCACATTCCAAAATACCCTGTGTCGATGTCCTTCCTGCCTTTTTAAACTTATCTTGGCTTAAAGGGATAAATCCAAACACAGTGCTCTGTAATTTGGATTTGCTGCTCTTCACTACATCATTACCTCACCTCTGCCACAGGGCAAACCTGGCATCATTCAGCATATGCATGAGGGAAAACAGCAGCCTGAGAAAGGAAAGCAGGTATTACAGCCTGTGAGTTCTAGTATTTAAAATTAACTTGGTCCATCACTTTGAAAAGATGAGATTCTTGCCAAAAGCTTAATTTGGAAATGAAATGTTGGGGTTCATGCTGTTATAAAGTTTTCTTATAAAATGCAGTTTTATTAAATTTTATTCCTACACCCTATTTCCAAGAGCGCAAAATCTGTCTTCGGTCTCTGTACCATGTGGTGAAAATGTCACCCCCTACTTTTTGACATTGGCTGTAATTTCTCACTGGGTTATCATAGTGCTTCCTCTGCCTGGTAACTTCAGTCCACTTATCACTTTTCCATGAAGCAGAAGTAGAATTCCTGTTCCTGGGCTCCTGTCCTGCATTCCTTATGTGACAACTACAGCATGGCTCACACTATTCAAAGTTGGTTTGAAAATATTACTCCTAAAGAGAGCTAGGACTGCTCCTTTCTGTATGGTATTTGAAAATTTAGAAGAGGTGTGTAGTCAAAGACAAAATAGAGATTAACTCGAGCACACCCCCATTTCCCAAAATATTGTTTATATTTAAGCAGATTACTTTAATGAAAGCTACCCAATGGCTCTTGCAGAAGGACAACAAAGAGGGGAATGGGAAGAGATATCAAAGGTCATTTGTCAGTGCCCAGTATTGATTAGAAATGGCACATGGATTTCAAATTCCTTCCAGTTCTGAATTATTGGTAGTGGCTATCTAAAGACTGTGTTGATAAGGATTTTTAAACAGTACCTGGGTTCAGGGGAAGCTCACTGTAATTGATTACCAATGTCTGCCTAGGGCATGGATTAGGAAATGTTTACCTACCTGCCAAATATTTCTGATTCCTAATATCAGTCCTAGGTTGGTTTTCTTTTTGTTCAGATTCTGGGGAGCTATCTGCCACATGTGGAAGATCAAAATGTTAGTTTATGGTATTTAGAAATACTCCCGGGAAACATTCTGTCTTCTTGCTACATCTGGCTCCAGGGTCAGTGCCTTGGTCCTGCCTCCTCAGGTCTCTGGCCATAACCTTGGAGTTGACACTTCATTCAGACCAACTGAGGCTAGATTTTTTTCTGATTGTGAATAATGTCTTTCTTATCTCCTGGTTCCTTGATCTCTGGACTGCCCAGTTGCTTGAGATGAGAATCAATTTATTCCTCAAGGCTCTAAAATTAGAGGTCAGGAATATTTATAGGACATATTCTATGGATTAGGAAGAAAATGCTCAGCTATTTTTAAGAAGCATGCCTGGTTTGTACTGACATATTCCAGCATGCTAGTTACAAAATCTAGCGCTCTATGCTTTTCCTATTACCCCACTGAACCAGTTGGGAGGGGAAGATATGAAATATTTTTAAAAACAAGTTCCATGGGTATTATCATGAACACAATTTTGAGAACCACAGGGTTAAGAACCCTGAGCTGGTTCACAGATTGCTAGCAGTTACCCTACTTCTGTCATCTAGTGAAATAATTCTTCAGTGAAAACCAAAGAATCCAATTATTAAAGTGTTGTAATCTAGGTTGTTCTAGTCAGCTTTGTGCAGAAGAATGGACTGTGGGTGGCATTATAGAAGACATATTCCTTCCTATGAGCCACTACTCTTTTTCCAGCATTTTTCCCTGAACAGAAAATGCCTCAATCCTTTACTTTCTCCTCTTCCCATCAACCTTCTACCCAAACAAACACATATACACAGAGAAGAGGACATCTGAGACCTTCCAACTCCACTCATTTTATATCAAGGCCAACTTTGTCTTTGCAGAGCCAAGTGGTATAGAGCTTGTCTCCTCATCCATGTGTAAAACACTGATACACTGATTTACCTAGAAAGTTCTCCTGAAAACAACTGGCTAAAAAAATCTGGATAATCACAGCATCTACAGGGTTTCTCAGATTTTAGGTGGGTAGCTTATATCCTCCCCTCCTGAAGCATGCTCTCTTCCAGGCTACATGCAAAAAAGATAGATAAGCCACAAACCAAGCCCTTGTGTTCACTAGAGACAGTCTAGTCCTCTAACAGCTCTTGCCAGTGTAGCCATGAGACATTACCACACTCCCCTAGACCAGCTAACTCCTGCCATGCTATTTGCAGTGTTTTCTTGAATCATTTCAGTCATCTGAATAGAATTCCTAAAACCAAGGATCATTCTCTGATGGCAAAGTTTACCTCTTCCATCCCTGACTATGGTGCATGATCCCCATTTTAAAAATTACAGGATTAGCAACAATAAAGCAAAATAACTGTAATCTCCTGCATCGTTCTTCACAAAAGCAAAATATACTGAGGGTTGATGTTTTACAAGAAAACAAACATTTCTCATCCTTTATGCTGTGCTAACAAACTCAAGTGATAAGAAATTTCACAAAGATATCCCTAGCATAATCAGAATGAACTCAATTTCCTAAGACAGTAAATAGTTATTACTGAACTCACTGCCTAATCTCTTTTTTTTTTTCCTGTTACAATGGAATTCTTCTACTTAAAACACTCAAATTGTTTCATCTAAACAAAAATGTAAGGGCTGTGATTCTGAATATTGCTAGCTTGGCAATGATGCCTTTTTCTGTGATCTCTGTTGCATTTGGCAATTTTCCACCTTCCACAATTTAAATTCCATGTACAAAATCTATTTTTAACTTACCACTCATGCTTCTCTAGCCATATGCCTATCTTTAAGATGTGTGAATTTCCATATAAAATTCACTGTTCCCATTTGGCAATTTAATACCTTTAATTGTGCCAATCGGCCATGTAAAAAATAACCTATTGAGAGTAAACAAAGAAAAAATATGTCTTCTCAACTCTAGGATACAAAGCACACTGCTTGAAGACTGCTTAATTTTTTCCTGCAGTTCAGTTCAACCAGCTCAAGGCCTTGTAGAACAAGTGGAACCAGTGAATTCAATTCCTGAAACCCTGTATCATTTTCAGGGTTTTAAGCGAGTCAATTATACTCTTGACCTTGCTGAAAAGATTCAGAGTCATGACTAGAAATGACAAATGAAATGGTAGAACCTTGCACTGTCAAATATTACAAGGCCCATCTATAAGACTGCTGCAGGTATTCCTGCCTTTTGCATTCTGCAAGAATAAATTCACAAGAAAAGCATTTAACGTTCTTAGCCCGTAACATAGACAATTGTGTTTGTTTTAATAAAAATTATTATTATCTTCATAGGCTTTCATGATACACATAATTTCCCATAAAAAGTTCAGTGGTTATCAACTTACCAGCATACATTCAGGAAATTCTTTTTCTTTTCTCTCTATTGCATTTCACTACCCTAACTCATATTTTACTATTCCCCTGGCTCAAGGATAGATAGAAGCAATAAAATGCAATTCAAGTTGGTTTCACAGACAGTAAACATGCATTATGAATTTGAAACATACTGTTGGAAACATACTATGCTTGTTGAACATATATTTTAGAACTTCCTCTAAGACACTTTATGACTAAAATCATATCTGAAACCACTCACTGTCCTTGGTTGCAGAATTCTCTGTGGTTTTATGAGATATGCATTAAAAAGAAAAAGAAAAAAGAAATAAACAAAAAAGCCCCCAAACCTACACAATCCAAACTGATAGCTTCTGAATCAAACAGTTTAGGTGAACGATATCTTCTCAGGTGGAGCACGAGTCAAATGTCATTATCTATACGATTCTGTGAGAACAGAGGTAACAAAGAAAAATTCAGATCCGACTAACTCCCAGAGGCACAGAGCAGTGAATCTATAGAGATTCCTACCTCAGTCCTTGCTTTCCTCATGCAGGGCACCAAGTCCTTGAATGTTTTATGGACTTCTCCAAAGTAATATGGAATCAGGCTAGACTCCCTGTGTTCTAACTTCTAATCAAGCCTTAACTGTGCTCTCTCTGATACAGCACACTAGTTAGGGCTCGAGGTCTTGGTTCTGGCTTCAGCTGTCCGGCCATGTCAAAGCTGACTTCACTGAATGAAGTACAACACATCTTATTAAGATCAACATATTAAAACTGCCTAATTTGCATATACTCAAAACCATATCCAGGTGAGTATAAAAGTCAGATGTGTATGAACCTCATCTAGAATCAATGCTTTAGTCTTGCCTAATTTGCATGCCTGTCAAGCCCACAGCTAGACATGCATTAATCACTTTAAGAATCAACATATTAGGGCTGCCTAACTTAGAGATTCGTACAAATGCATAAGTATATGCGGGGAGCATGCACACTAACCATATCTGGGACAACATGTTAAGGCTCACTAATTCCGAACTTCCATAGCCTGATGACATTTGCTCTACTGCATACTGTCCCTCCCACTGCTAGAAAGTTGAGTCTCTGGTATCACTCTGAATCATTTGATGTGATTAATGTACATCTAGTTTTAGGGAGCAGAGGGCAGAATGACAACCAAACTCTCCTACATTCATCTATTATATATATACATATATATGTAATATGCAAATAGACAATATGCAAACTGGCAACTCTTAAATATTGTGTTGCTCACACACTAGATCCAATCCCCAGTGACAGCCTAGATGGTCACTAAGAAGAGTGAGAGAGAGCTAGTAATGATCATCCTCATCTTAATAAGGGACTGTGGACTTGTTCTCCTATCCCAAGGAAACATATATATAAGAAGAGAGGGTGGGTAATGAATGCAGTGGAAGGTTGAATTTGGATCGATCACACAATTTTATACTGGATACTCTCTTGCTACACTGAATAATTCTATCATAAATTAACATGACAAAGTTACCTTTGATTGGTTTTCAGCGAAATGAACATGGCACAGTTCCCTGTAGTTTTTAGATTTCTCTAGCATCGACGCCTAGTAATTCAGGATATAAAAGTTCTCGCTCGGTACAATCAATCTGGTTTCAGTATTTACAAAAACAAACATATCTCTGAAATGGACAATGTGGTGTGCATTTTCACTTACCTTTTCCGCTGACTGAGCAGTGCCAAAAAAAATGGGAATGAAGGCAAGCCACACTATACATGTTGTGTACATGGTGAATCCAATGGGTTTGGCTTCATTAAAATTCTCTGGGACACCCCGAGTCTTGATGGCATACACAGTACATGTGACCATGAGAAGGATGCTATATCCCAAGGAGCAAATGATTTGGAGATCTGTAATGTCACATTTGAGAACTCCCCTGGCCTGCTCAGGGTTCATTGTCTTATGTTCATCATAGTCTATGATGATGTTGGGTGGGTCAACACCAAACCAAATGAAAACACCTAGAAGCTGAACTGATATTAAACTGGAAGTGATGGCCAGCTGTGATGTCGGACTTATGAGTCTGGGAGCTGTCACTGATTTCTTGCCCTGCTCAAATATGCGATAAATCCGATTGGTTTTTGTCAAGAGGGCTGCATAACTGATGCACATACCCAAGCCCAAGAAAACTCTCCGGAAAGAACACACTGCCACATCAGGTTTGGCTATCATCAGGAAAGTGATAATGTAGCAAAGAAAGATGCCAGTCAACAGAACGTAGCTCAGTTCTCGCCCAGATGCCCGGACAATGGGCGTGTCATTGTAGCGGATGAAAGTGGCCATGACAAAGATGGTGGCGATGATCCCCAACATTGCTAGGAAGACAGGGATGACAGCCCAGGGTGAATGCCACTCTAGTTTGATGATGGGGATATCCTGGCATCCGGTTCGGTTTTCATTGGGCCTCTGGTCGTAGGGGCAATGCTGGCATGTCATCTCATCAAACTGGTACTGGTAGCCGTCGCAAGGCTCACAGGTCCAGCAGCACGGAGTTCCCTTCTGTGTCTTCTTTCTTTGCCCGGGCTTGCATGGCAGTGTGCACACGGAGGAGGGGATCTCCCGGATTCCTTTACCCCACTGCATGTCCTCTATCTGCAGCATAAGAAATGAGAAGGGGTAACTGGAAGATTAGTTCAGAGAAAAGGAAAAGAATGGAATATAAGTGCTAACAACAGCATTTGAGACTTGACAATATTAGGGGACTACCACTCCACACAGTCAGTATGAACAACTAAGACCTGACCCCAATTATTGCACCCCAGCATCCTTACTTCTCTCCACTACTGAGTGTGCCAAACCTGCCTGATTCTAAAATAGTAAGTAGTTGAAACTATTAAAAATATGAATCCCCTGTTCCTACTCTAGACATGCTAATTAATAATATGCTAAAAATAAAAATAAGTAAAAAGACCTTTGGATCTTTAACAAATGCCCAGAGGAGTCTTTTGATAAATCAAAATAAAAATCTTAATACAGAAAGTTACATGCATCTCCCTTATTAGCTGTTTTTTAAAAAAATATTTTATTTATTTATTTGACACAGAGAGAGATCACAAATAGGCAGAGAGGCAGGCAGAGAATGAGGGGGGGAGCAGGCTCCCCATTGAGCAGAGAGCCTGATGTGGGGCTCAATCCCAGGACCCTGAAATCATGACCTGAGCCGAAGGCAGAGGCTTAACCCTATGAGCCACCCAGGAGCTCCCTTATTAGCTGTTTCTTTTTTAAAGTTTTAAAATTATTTTGAATGATATTGCAATCTTGACCACCTTCCCTAAAGTTCTGTAGGTATCACTGCCACTGTCAATGAGAACTGTTTTTTTGTTTGTTTGTTGTCAGTGAGAATTTTTGAAGCAAATTCAGTCTAGTCTATTATATATCACATAGGACCAACAGGGTTCGTTACTGAAGGCTATAATGTAGTTGACTATATCTAAGTGATTAGGAAACATTTGATTTTAAAAAGTTTGGTCTAGAAACCTTTCCTTTTTTAATATTTTATTTATTTCTTTGACAGAGATAAAGAGGGAGAGACCCAAGAATGACTGGTGTAAATTCATTTACCTGAACACAAAGCCCAAGTCAGCACTAATAAATCTTACTAAATATAAAACATAGTCATCTCTTTCTCAACATCATCATTTTTGAGGCAGTAAGTCACTGGAAACCATCCCAAAGTCACAAAATTAAGGAAATAATTTATAATAAGAGAAAAAGAGATATGCATTAACTTTACAAATGTCTAATTGCAAGAAGTTGGGATCTAAAAACCTGCTATCATTAATACAAATGTTTCCAAATGTCAAATTAAAAAGGTCTTACTCACGGTTAATAACCAAGAGTAACCAAAACAAACAAACAAACAAAACCCCTATAAATAAATTTCATTACCTAAACTTGAGATTGCCTGATTCTAACACTAGTAGATAGTAATATGCCATGTGATTAAACTTGATCTATGGGAATAGAAGTAGGGCTTACACAAATATAAAAATAAACTATCATTATCTGTAATATTTTATAGCCAACTTTAAATGTTGCCAACTCACTATTTTTCCCCACTTGGAATAAAATAAAATGCCCAGCAATGCTGAATAGCTTTCTTCCCCTCTTAATTTATCCAAATATATACAAGAGCTATAACTACAAACATTACATTGACTGATTACTTAATTTGTTTTCAATTTTCATTTAAAGTACATCTTAACTTAGTTTAATTGTATATTTTACAGCAACAAAGTTGTCTTTTGCACCAAATGAACAAAAGTCTAATTTACTTGCTTTGCCAACAAAAATCACTGAAAATATGCTGTGTTGAATGAAGGTATCAATTAACCTTTAAAAGTTCTAGTAAGATTTTTTTTTAAAGTGATACATTTGATTTGTGTGTATTTATATCCAACCACACAACCTCAGTACCTGGTTTCCTAAGAAGAAACAGTCAGCTGCAAACACCCATGGATATTATTGAAGGGAGAATAATCATTTAGGACTATGAAAACTCAGGTATAATGTCAATTTACTTTGCCAGAGGCTAGTAGGAATGCAAATTTCAATTTTACTTTGAATGGTGCAACAAAACCAAGTTTCAGTTAGCCATACTTGGAAAGCCAAAGTTATGGTGTTGAAAGATTAGAAAAAGAGGCTAGAATGTTAACTATTATTTTCTTTAGAAGATGTTCATAGTGGCAATGGCCACCACGGCAAAACTGTGGAAAGAGCCAAGGTGTCCTTCAACAGACAAATGAATAAAGAAGATATGGTTCATATATACAATGGAATATTACACCACCATCAAAAGGATGAATAAACAGCTTTTGTATCAACATGGATGGGAATGAAAGACATTATGCTGAGTGAAATGAGCCAAGCAGAGAAAGTCAATTATCATATGGTTTCACCTACTTGTGGAGCATAAGGAGTGACATGGAGGACAGTGGGAGAAGGAAAGGAAATGTGAACTGGGGTAAATCAGAGAGGGAGATGAAGCATGAGAGACTGTGGCTCTGAGAAACAAACTGAGGGTTTTGGAAGAGGGAATGGGTGCACCTGGTGGTGGGTATTAAGGAGGGCAAATATTGCTTGGAGCACTGGCTGTGGTGCATAAACAATGAATCTTGGAACACTGAAAAAATAAAATAAATTAAATTATTTAAAAAAAGAAGACATAGGGTGCCTGGGTAGCTCAGTGGGTTAAGCCACTGCTTTCAGCTCAGGTCATGATCTCAGGGTCCTGGGATCGAGGCCCGCATCAGGCTCTCTGCTCAGCAGGGAGCCTGCTTCCTCCTCTCTCTCTGTCTGCCTCTCTGCCTCCTTGTGATCTCTCTGTCAAATAAATAAATAAAATCTTTTTTTTTTTTTAAAAAAAGAAGACATAGTTTTAAATTCTCTGTAAGGATGCATTTTCTTCTGGACACCAATGTTTATGGCTGTTGAATAGTGGATCTACTCAGTAGCTGGCTCATGGGGAAGAGATGTTGACATCCTAGCTATTATCAAGAGAAGAGAACTTTATTGATAGAACTACCAATTAACACTGTGTGTAGCACATAGATTATATGGATAGGTAGATCAATGCTTTAGGGAAATGATAATATAGAGTTCTAGCCAATGCAAGCAAAAATAAGGCTGATGTAGAATCCTAGGAAAGTGTTCTTCACTCTTAAAAGAGCTACAAAGAAGAGATATACTTCCTTTAGCCTCTGAACTCAACTCTGATGTGTGCTAATATATGTATGGAGCTACAGCAGCTGTTGTTTAACCATAAAGAGACAAGGTCCGGGAAGAAGCCAATATACCGAGAATAGGAAAAAAAATAGATAAAAAAGACTTTGAGTCCTTGATGATATTGAAATAACTTCTAAGCCCCAGATGGAGTCACTCCTTCCAGGTGACATGTCAGCAAACCAAACTGAAATAGTCTCTGGGTCCCTATAAACAGGTTTCAGTTGACCAGACACAGAGTGTATCCAGTCAGCTAGTCTCCAAATACCAAGCCATCTCTCAGCCTTCTCACCCCAAACAAGACTGACTATATGGCCCCAGCCAATCAGGAATTTTCTGTTTGTCTTTTGTTTGTTTATTCTTTATTCTGTACGAAATTTCCTGCCTTCCACCCCATGTTGTGGTTCTCTGCAAGGAGACTGTCTAGTTCATGAAGTGTTAAAATTAGTTTGTATCACCTAAATTGTCTTCATCAATCACTCTTTAACAGTGGCATAATGATATTACCAAATTAACCAACATATATACCACTGTACCCCTGCATTTCTAACATGAAATGATAAACCTTCCTTAGTGGATGACCAGTATTACCTGCACAGTCTACTACTTGCAATGCAACATTCTAACAAGTACACTTTTTCTTGCTTCTGCATCTGCTATGTGAAGACCTTCTGACTATTAGGCAATTAGTCAATAATTTAAATTCCAAAGAGGAGAGTGGGTAGCTCCCGAAGGAAAAGGGATTTTCAAAGCACATATGATCAGACACATTTGTCTTGTCTCTGGGGAAAGCCCTAGACTCTGACCATCAGCTGTGACTCCACTGCTTCTGGCTTAGAGAGAAACAATGAAAAAGCACCTGTCAGCTAAAGTTCTCTAGCACATGTGACTGGCAAAGATTGGGGTCTGGCTCTAGTAGAGAGTTAGCTACTCCACAAGGAATGTGCAGACTTTATAATCACTGGAATTTTAAAATAAAACCAAATTAGTTGTTGTCTTACTGCCAAATGCAGAACTCAAACAGAGATAGAATTTTTATAAACACTGTTTGGTATATCATTTTTTATCTAGAAGAGATCTGTTCTTTTCCCTACACAGACATTTTCTATCTGAAACAAAATTTTGTCACTCCAGGGATATTTTCTTTAGTGAAATTCCATTTGCATGTTTCCAAAGCTTACTCTGTAGACCAAGCTGGCTGGTGTTTTTATTGCATAATTCTCTACAATATTATTTTTTTTACTTATTAAAACCCTAATAGAATGAACTAATTTAAAAAGAGCTTTCTTATTAAAACACCATTTGTTCATTAAAATAAATTTGTCCTAACTTATGAAAAAAGCTTTTTAAGAAACATGCAAAGGAACGTTGAATTTTTGATACTATGAAAGAGCCAGGTTTTGGTGGGGAGGGGGGGGTGCTGACTGGGCAAGGGGGAAGGGCTACCAAGAGCTTCACAAGGAATTCTGTAGCAGTACTCAAAGCCTTTCTTTTTCTTCTTCTTTTTATTTTCTTTCTTCCTTTCTTTTTTTTTTAAGACTGAGTCTCTATTTTTAGACCTTTGGCAGCATGACTAGACTATGAAACAGAATTTCAGGGCTGTTATATTATAATAAAAATACTTACTAATTCAGATCTACCTATTCAAACTTTAATTATAAGAATCACCATTTTTCAATGTACCCTTGAAGAAGGTTAGGAATGGCTTTTTACTATGGTAGACCCTGGGCATTCATGGAGGGACCCAGAGCTTCACCTTACCACAAAGACCCTGGAGTTCCAAGATGCAGATAAATTTACACTGTTACAGCCTTTATTTTTAATTAAGCCAGGGGTTCCCAAACTTGCCTGCACACATGAATTACTTGGGAATCCTCTAAAATTTTCAAACAGGCATCAGTGTTTTAAAGTTCCTCAGGTGAAACAGACAGGGTTGGGAACTACTAAATTATACTCTCTACAGGGCTGGGGTTAAGAAGAAAATCTTTGCACTTTTTAAAGAAGATACAGACCTACTGACCACAGAGATTTACTCCCCTGGACTTCTATTCTTGACCGTATGATGCGATATCTCATTAAAAGTCTGGATGGGTTGGGGGCGCCTGGATGGCTCAGTGGTTAAGCTTCTGCCTTCAGCTCAGGTCATGATCCCAGAGTCCCGGATCGATCGAGCCCTACATCGGGCTGCCTGCTGGGTGGGAAGCCTGCTTCTCCCTCTCTCCCTCCCACTACTTGTGTTCCCTCTTTGGCTGTGTTTCTCTCTGTCAAATAAATAAAATCTTTAAAAAAAAAAATGCTTGAATGGGTGACAGAAAATGCTCAGTGATACTCTATTATGATTTAATGGGAAAGTATGAAATTATAGTGAAATTATAGATTTGTATAGTCAGTAAAGTATCCAGACTTACATTTCATAATGTCACTGCCCAAACAACTTAAAACACCTACAGCAGCAGAACGAAATAAACAAATCACGTGGATAGGACTAAGACAGTTCTGTCCCCAAAACAACCAAGTCTAAAGGCATACAATACAATTACACATACTTATCAATGTGTGTTTAATCATACATCAAGAATAGACTTCATAGTTCTGCCTAAATGATCTGCATTCACTGTTTCAATGCCTGCATTTCCCACCAATACAAAGAATGGGGTGGGTGCTTATTTTTAAATGTATGTAATTAAAACCTCCCAGATTAATTGAATAGTTTGCTCCTCAAGTCAATCTAGGTTTCTCTTTTTTTAGGCAACTTTTCTATACCTCTAACTAAGAGGAATGATTATACTTGGTTTCAGCACTTCCTTCCCCCACCCTCAACAGCCTTTTGAGGAACCTTCTGATTTTTTATAAGGTCGATGCTTTTCAAAAGAGATCATGTACTCTGAGGGCCAAACAATGCACATCTGCTCAAACTAGCTTGCTGTCACTTTCTGAAACAATACTGTCACCGGAGGAGACATCTCCTTAAAATGTACATGGTAAGGGGCACCTGGGTGGCTCAGTCCTTAAGCGGCTGCCTTCAGCTCTGGTCATGATCCTGGAGTCCCTGGATGTAGCCCAGCCTTACATTGAGCTTCCTGCTCTGCAGAAAGCCTGCTCCCCCCTCTCTCACTCTCCTTGCTTGTGTTCCCCTCTAGCTCTGTTTCTCTCTGTCAAATAAATAAAATCTTTAAAAAAAAATGTACATGCTAACTACAAATGAATGTTTCTCTACTTCCCTTCTGGGGACACAATGCCCTAAAAGATTCTTTCCAATCAAAGATAGAGGTTTCATCTTGTTCTATTTACAGGGCTATCTCAAGAATACCTCCAAATTTGGGGGCGCCTGTGTGGCTCAGTTGTTAAGTGACTGCCTTCGGCTCAGGTCATGATCCTGGAGACCTGGGATCGAGTCCCACATCGGGCTCTCTGCTCGGCAAGAAGCCTGCTTTGCCCTCCTCACTCCCCCAGCTTGTATTCCCTTTCTCACTGTGTTTTTCTCTGTCAAATAAGCAAATAAAACCTTAAAAAAAAAAAAAAAAAAAAAAGAATACCTCCAATTTCACTTGCTTAAAACTAAAGTCATAAGGGGCACCTGGGTGGCTCAGCTGGTTAAGCAGCTGCCATTGGCTCAGGTCATGATCCCAGAGTCCTGGGATCAAGTCCCGACATTAGGCTCCTTGCTCAGCAGGGAGCCTGCTTCTCCCTCTGCCTCTGCTGCTCCCCTACTTGTGCTCTCTCATGCTCTCTCCCCCTCTTAACACACAAATACATAAGTAATCTTAAAAAGAAACAAACAAACAAAAACTGAGTCATGAACTGCTCAGGGACTGGCAAACTACTGCCCATGTACTGAATCCTGCCCACTGTCTGTTTTTACAAATAGCAGTTGGATCAGAACATCAGGACACTTGTTCATTTAAGTTTGTCAATGGCCAATTTTATGTTACAGTGGCAGAAGTTGAGTAGCTGTGGATGCATGGACCACAAAGCCTAAACTACTTACTATCTGGCCCTTCATAGAAAATATTGACTGATTCAGACCCAAAGAGAAAAGGACAAAGCCCTCATACATGGCAACCGTATCTGCCTATAAACCACAAGTTTAGTTACCTGTCACATCTTTCCTTCCCTCAGGTCCCCATATTTAAGTTACCAACCATTCGTGTAGGTTTTATCTCTTGAAATTACTTAAGAGTTAATTATTTCATATAACAAACTATAGATTGAATACAGGCATACCTTGAATTATTGTTCTTCCTTTTATGGTCCTTAGCCGTTCCTGCATTTTTCACAAATTGAAAGCCTGTGGCAACCTTACACTGAGCAAGTCTGTGGCTGCTGTTTTTCCAACAGCATTTTTAAAAAATATTTTGTAGTTATTTATGTGACAGGAGAAAGAACGAGCATGAGCAGGAGGGGACAGCATGCAGAGGGAAAGAGGGAGGCCAACTTCCCACTGAGCAGGAAGCCCGATGCGGGGCTTGATCCAGGACTGTGGTGAGATCATGACCTGAGCCAAAGGCAGAGGCTCAACTGACTGAGCTACTCAGCAGCCCCTGCAACAGCACTTTTCACTTCATGTCTCTGCGTCATATTTTGGTGACTCTCACCATATTTAAAACGTTTTCCTGTTATTATATCTGTTAGGATTATCTGTGATCCATGGTCTTTGATGTTACTATTGCAATTGTTCTGGGGGCGCCATCAAGCAGTCCGATATAAAGTGGTGAACGGGCTTTTTAATTGGTAATTTATTTAATAAATAAATCTTGTCTTTATTCGGACTGCCACACCAGCCAGCTGTTTCCCCATCTCTCTCCTTCTCCTCAGGCCTCCCTATACCCTAAGACACAAAAATACTGAAATTTAGGTGATTGATAACCCTACAATGGCCTCTAAGTATTCAAGTGAAAGGAAGTTTAATGGGGCAAACTTCATTATTGCCTTATTTTAAGAAATTGCCGCAGCCACCCCAGCCTTCAGCAACCACCACCCTCATCAATCAGCAGCAACTGATATTAAGGCAAGGCCCTCCATCAGCAAAAAAATTAAATTATATTAAATTAAAAAATTATTTAAAAAATTACAACTCAATGAACGATCAGATGATGCTCAACATCCTTTAAATTTTTAAATTTAAATTCAATTTTGTTAACATATAGTGTATTATTAGTTTCAGGGGTAGGATTTAGTGATTCATCAGTTGCATATAACACCCAGTGCTCATTCCATCCAGTACCCTCCTTAATGCCCAGCATCCACTTACCCCATCCCCCAACGCACCTCCCCTTCAGCAACCTTCAGTTTGTTTCCTATAGTTAAGACTCTCTTATGGGTTGCTTCCCTCCCTGGTTTCATCTTATTTTTCCTTCCCTTCCCCTATGTTCATCTATTACTTAAATTCCACATGTAAGTGAAATCATATGGTATTTGTCTTTCTCCATCTTATTTCACTCAGCATAATATCTTTTAGCTCCATCCATGTCATTGCAATTGGTAAGATTTCATTCTTTTTGATGGCTGAATAATATTCCATTGCACGTACATGCACATGTGTGTGTGTGTGTGTGTGTGTGTGTGTGTGTGTGTGTGACATCTTCTTTACCCATTCAGCTATCAATGGACATCTGGGCTCTTTCCTTATTTTGGCTATTAATAACATTGCTGATGCTTAATAATTTTTAGCAGTAAAGAATTTTTTAATTGAGGTATATACCATTGTTTAAGACATGGTGCTATACTGCACACTTAACAGATGACAGTTCAGTGTGAACATAACTTCTATATGCACTGGGGAACCAGAAGTTCATCTGACAATCTTTATTGTGGTATTCACCTTATTGTAGTGTTCTGGAACCAAACCTGCACTATCTCTGAGGTATGCCTGCAAACTGGGTACTGTACTGTGTTTTAGTTGTTGGGAATAAAACAGAAAAAAAAAATGCCTTGGAAAAATGAATCCTACTTTCTCAACTTTGCTACCACATCTCCTCTGCAAAATCTTCCTGGAGTTTCCCTACCCTAAATCCAGAAGGATCCTTTAACATGTAGATTTGATCATGTCACCTTTATGCTTATCTCTTCAGCAATATCTTGCCACAAAACATCCTAGATGATTCTGCCTAATCCTGCAGGGACACACATCAACCTGCTTTAGCTGGGTTCAATGAAGTTTCCATGAAGGTTACTACCCCACAGTGAGTATGGGGCTATAATATGCTGCTGTACAATTCCATTCTTCAGTTCACTGTCTTCTTGCTCACGAGTTCCCTACCCCACCAGACTGGGTCCTCCTTTAATAAACACTAAAGATCACGCTTTAAGAATTTATCAAGAAGTAACTGTGTTTCTAAAGAAATGTGTATGTTTATATGTTTATGATCATGTTCCATGTCAACACAGAATGCATGTGAACACATATGTTTATGTTCATGTTCTGTGTGAACACCAAATGCATGCACCATGCTCTATCAGCTATTGGTCAGAATACGATAGACCAGCTATTTAGAGGGGAAAAGCTGTCAATGCTGACCTTTCAATGAAGATGTCACAAATCCAAAATAAATAAATAACTTAACACAATTTGTCGTCATGCAAATATGTTACTTCATCAAAGACTTAATTCCTAATTTCTATATAAGCTCCTTGAGATCAGAGCTTCTGCTACTTTATTCAATTGTTGGAAACTCAAATATGGGAGGAGGCTCCATTGTATTGTTGGAATGAATGGGTGAATGAGAGGCTGAAGGACAGAAAGGACTGACTTCTCCTCTAGCCAAAATTTGAGTTTAGGAATCAAAGATCTCTAACTGGGTGCTTGGGTGGCTCAGTTGGTTAAGCTTCTGCTTTTAGCTCATGCCATGATCGCATGGTCCTGAGATAGAGCCTTGCATCCGGCTCCCTGGTCAGTGGGGACTCTGATCCTCCCTCTGACCCCCTGCCACCCTGGGCCCCACTCAAGCTCATGTTCTCTCTCTCAAATAAATACAAAATCTTGGAGGGGGGAAGAAAAAAACAAAGGATCCATAATCATTTCTATGAGTCTCCTCTGTTTCTGATCATTTTACTACACATTTATAGAGTGAAAGTTTACAGTTGATAAGTGCTTGGCATTTTCTTCAGGGAAGAAAGGGAATTAAATATGGAGCACTGAACTCCTAGGTAGAGGGAAAATGAACACAATGAATATACCAGAGAGTGGGGAAAAAAGAAATCATGTACCATCTTCAGCCAAGGACAGATCTTGATTTGAGAATAGGTCCCCATTTCACCAGCTGGATCCTAAGACGTGGCCTTGACTGCCCACCTGCTTGTACTTACTAATTTTTGTCTTATATTTTTCCCTAAGCTCTTCTTGCAAGCTTTCACCTTAACTGAGACAAATGAAACATGAAACCCACCCCCAGGTGATGGCAACTCCCCTGATAGGACTTTCCTTGGATCCAGACCACCTAGACCTTCTGACCTAAACCTGACTCATTTCTACACAGATGGATGATGGAGTAGCCTCAAGAATGACCTACAATTACCTTTACCTCATTATAATACTACAATCTCCACTCAGGAAGAAGCCTCGGGCTCTTTTACATAATATACAATGTCTTTATAGGCATGTTTCCCTTAAGGCACATGTGTGACCTTAAGCCAGACCCTACATAGGAGGAGAGGGCTTCCTGATTAAATATTCATCCTTACCCTACACAAAAGTAACCCATTCAACCTCTCTCAAAGAGCCATCACTTTAGAAGTCATTCCTTGTGATCTCCTTATTTGCTAGAATTAAAACTTTATTTGTGGGACAACTCAACCTGGTGTAGTTTCTGACTCATCAAGGAGCAAACTCACGTTGGTTCAGTCATATGTGATTGTGTAAACAGAAAGAGTTAGGGGTCCCTAGGAAAATGAAGACAAGGCACAGCTTTTTTGACATAAGAAAAGTCATTTTAGCAAGCCCCTGAGTGGCTTAGTCAATTAAGCTTTCATCTGTTGATTTGGGTTCAGGTCATGATCTCAGGATCACGAGATCAAGCCCCACATTGCTCCACACTGAATGTGGAACCTGTTTAAGATTCTCTCTCTCTCTCTCCCTTTACTCCTTCCCTCCTTCTGCTCCCATGCATGCTTTTTCTCTTCCAAAGAAAAAAGGAAAAAGGAAAGGAGAGCAAAGGAGAAGAGAAGGGAAGAGGAACAGGGAGGGGGAGGGGAGAGGGAGAGTAGGAGGGAGGGGAGAGAGGAAGGGAGGGGAGGGGAAGGGAAAGGGGAATGGGGAGGGGAAGGGAAAGGGGAATGGGGAGGGGAAGGGAAAGGGGAAGGGGAAGGCAAGGGAAGGGAGTGGAAGGAAATTTTAGGCTCCTGGCCATCTTGTAATTTCTCCCTGATCAGCATTACTTGCCCAAAGCAGATTTCTTGCAGAACTTCCTGGGATATGTTGAAATTGCAAAACAGACCCTAGTAGATAATCATTTTAAGGGAATAACAGAATGTTATAACAGCCACTATTAGGCTAGGAGATAACCTAATTATATCAGGGACAATAAATCAGTGGTAAAAGTGCCAAGGCTGGTTTGAAAGTAAAGATTGACTTGATGCACATTCTTGAATTATCTTTGCAAGATTTAAACCCATTTGAGCATTCAAATACAGAACGAACTAAAGCCAGAAGACTGACAATGCTGATCCCTGATGGACCTTGCAAACTTGACTTGAACTCTGTCACCTTAAGATGACTTTTGCCCCAATTCCATGCTGAACTGCCTATCATGCAAGCCCCCTTAGTTTAAAACTTTCCCAGTTTTGCTGTTCAGGGAGACACTGGTTTGGGAAAGATCTCCAGTGTTCCCCTTTACTTGGTACAGGCTCACCACGTCCCAGTTTCAGGTAACAAATGCTCTCTGAATATTACCTTCTCTTAGTAAGCTTAGCTACAGCTCAAAATAGAAAGCACATGATCTGGGAAGTCAGAATTTCCTGGGTTCAAAGACAGAACTCATCACCTTCAGTCCGGATACCCAAAGGCAAATAGACAATCTGAGTTTCTGTTTTCCAAGCTTACTGGTTACGAAGACTAAATGAGATAACATGTCTAAGGAATTAGCAATGGTGCCTGACACAGCATACCTGCCTGAATAATTGCCATTAGACTATTTTATGGCTTCAGTGAGCAAAGGACCTTGGAAGAGCCATTGCCAGTTCTCCCTACACTCCTGAGCACTGATTCTTCCATTGGAATGCCACCAGTGATTCATGCCACAAGGGCATTTCTGCATCAAAAACTGAACATATAATTTTCCTTCCCCTTCTCGATTTCACCCACACCCCCCAACCTGTCTTGGTATACCAGGGTAGTTAATGTGAGTATTGGACTCAGAGGGAATGTGCTCAAATCCTAGGAGGAATCTTGGCCAGGTCATTTATGTTCTCTGAACTTTTTTTTTTCTTCATCTGTGAAATTTAGACAGGAAGAACACCTCCTAGCCTTACCAAGAAAATCAATGTCTGTGACATACACTGTTTTACAACACAGTAAAAGCTACATGAGCTATGTCTGTTCAAATAATTATTACTGACAATATTGTTCATTTTTGATACCCCTCTCCATCTTGTTCCTCTCAAAAAATAACAGTTGCAGAGTTTCTTCCAGTCTTCTTTTGTGAACCCTGTTTGTCTTTGTCCTCAAAGACAAGGATCTACTATAATTATAATTACTATGTTCTCTTAATGGCTCTCTCTGGTTTTGGGTTTTCCCTTTTGTTTCTTACTCTTTTCCTCTGGGATTCCTCTTTGTAGCAGTTACAGTCTGCAATGAAACATCTTGCATCTACAATCTTCAATGAAACATCCACTTGAAGAGAGCACAGCCGAGTTGTTTCCTTAAATTCTTTAGAAGGAACCTGTACTTAGAAGGGTGGCTCAAAAAGACTGTCTGCCCTGTCAAGGACAGAGTGTCTTCTCAGAAGATGAGTGCGGGGCTACTGCAGCCTGGATTCAAGTTCAATGCCCACCTAAGGCAGTGCAGACACCTCATTTGGGCTATCAAGTCTCTCCCAAGCAGACCCTTGGCCCTCCTCTCCAGCCACATCTGCATTCACCACCCAACATCTTAAGTTACTCTTCTAGCAAAGGGCAGTGCTTCTGTTTCCCCTGAATACCCTCTGATTCCCTACTTACATTATCTAGTTCACACTGTCCTTTAGCTGTCACACATTTGCCTAACTCTTCAACAACCAGCTCAATGCCCCAAATCTTCCCTGATGCCTCTGCTACAAATACCCTCTCCATGTGTTGACATCTCTTAGCATTTTGATCTGGACTGTTCTTCTATCTCTTAGACTTTGAAAACTGGTGCCATCACATATTTTTTGAACCCTTCAGAGCCTAAAAGGTGAATCAGAACCAGTGCAAATTCTGTTCCAAGAAAGAATCCCCAGGATTAGAATGTAAAGAGATGGATCCTTTGGGGGACAGGGAATGGCTTCTTGTTATGCCTTTGAATGCTCCGTGATCTTTCTTTCTGTTTGAGACTCCCAACTCTGACTTGCTTAAATATGACAAAGTATACAAGCAAGAACAAAAGAAGTCCTCATATCACTGCTACTAATCTTTTCTAACCAGACAACTTGCAAATTGCTTTTCACCCACTCACCTGGGGTGAGTCATGCTCTCTGCCAGGTAAGTGGGGAAGGATGCTGATCAGTCAGTTTACCATCTGAGACAAGAAGGGCTTTTGATTTTCCTTCTTGTTTTTTTTCTTTTCTCTTTTCTACTTTTGTAAGCCCCTGAATCTCCTGCTTCCCTTTTCTAAACTAGAGGAAAGAAACTGTTTTTATACAGTTTTTTTTTTTTAATCCTACATTTCATTCTGATGAATTCTAGCCCTGTTATTCTTTTGAACATAGGAACCTCCCCCCAGCCACCTCCCATTAGCGACTGCCATGTTGGAAGGAGCCACAGGCTATTAAAGAGACACTAGGCTCTGATGCAGGCTAGTGGTTTTTAATTCATCTGAGTACAGAACAAACATTCTTTACTGCTCTGTCACATCGATTATCTCAGCATCCTATAAAATCTGTATCCGTCCAATAACACAGAGTGTCCATAACACTATGGAAAACACTAATGCTGGCTAGCTAATAATAATCACTAATTTGGTACTCGAGCATCACCTTTCAGATCTTTTCCCTTCTTGGGCGAGTGTAATCTGCCAGGTCATGGCAAGTCAGAGAACATGAACTGGACTGTCAATTCTTAGGATGTAGCTAAATCATCTTTGGCTTCTGTGAAACTTCACTTCCTCACCAGTAAAATGGAGTTAGTTATTGGAGACTCAAATATGACTGTGCACAGGGGAGTGCTTTAAAAGACTTCATATTCAGTTAAAGCATTTTTATTTCTTCTAATTTTTTCATTAAAAGGAGAATACACTATTACTTCAAGCAGTCTTCAGCTTTCTCTTTTTCACTGCCTTCATGCAGCCCTGTCCCTGTCAACTGGCACATTTCCTCCCCTATGCAGGTTAGCAAGACGGAGCCACATTTGTCTTCCTGGGGAACACCAGGCCAGCAAAACTAAAATGTTAACCTCCCTATTACGGGGAACTGGGTTACCGCTCCCTACAAACTGAGCTTAAGTCAGTCTTGTTTTTAAAGCCTATACTTTCCAGTGATGAACTGGAAATGTATCACTTTAACAGACACCTCCGAATCAATCCAAGGACACAACTCAAGTATTACCGGCTCAGTTGGCAGCTCAGAAGATATGGGAGTAACCTATTTGGGTAAGAAGACTTTCGGCAGCCTTCATATCACATCTAAGTAAGTGGTCACCTACTGCCACTGAATTTTGTGGCAGAAGTTTTGAAGAAGGCTGTTGAGATGTTAGGCTATTTGAGAAATGGAATCCATGATGTCACAAACAGCAAGTCCACGAACCTAAGAGACAAGTGGGCCTCTAAACCGAACAGAATATGCTATTCTCCCCCCACAAATTCCTATGGTGAAGAATTATCCCAATGGGATATTAGGAAGTGGGCTCTGGGAAGTAATTATTTTACTAAGGTGGAGCCATCATGAATGGGATTAGCATAGTTATAAAAGAGATCCTAGTGCTCTCTCACCCTTACAGCCCTGTGAGGACACTGTGAGAAGACAGGGATCCCTGAACCAGGAAGCAGGCTGTCATCAGACACTGCATTTGTTGATGCTTTGATGTGGGACTTACCCAGCCTCCAGAACCATGAGAATCAGTTTTTATTGTTTACCACTTACCCAGTGAATGATACTGGGTTACAATAGCCTGCATGGACCAAGATAGAATGTTTGTTTATTTTTACATTGAGAAGCTAGGTTATCTTCAGAAGTGCAACAAATGAAGTATTAATTTGATTCAGCTTATCTTTCCAGCACTGCTAAACCACTAAATAAAGGCACATGCAAAGTATGTTTTCATCATGAAAAGTACATATAGGACTATAGAAACTATAATGTCTGGGAAAAACCTTTCACGGCAATTTTTTTTTTAAAGATTTATTTATTTATTTATTTATTTATTTATTTATTTATTTATTTGACAGAGAGAGAGAGAGATCACAAGTAGGCAGAGAGGCAGGCAGAGAGAGGAGGAAGCAGGCTCCCCGCTGAGCAGAGAGCCAGATGCGGGCCTAGATCCCAGGACCCCGAGATCATGACCTGAGCCGAAGGCAGAGGCTTTAACCCACTGAGCCACCCAGGTAACATCATGGCAAAATTTAAAGTAGACTTGGGTGGTCTTTAAATCCTTCTCCAGGTATCATTGTGTATTCCTCCTGTCTCATACTTCTAAGACTATTCACTGAGACATTCCTGTGCTCATCCACTACTTTAAGCGATGATAATACAGATACAAGAAACACCTATTTCCTTTCTCTCAGCTGGATTTTGGTGTCACGTGGAAATTTGGACATAAATGTCACTAAAATCCAATGTAACTCAAGATACAACTGTGATGTAACTGGCCCTATAGCTGTCTTTTCTAGGATACTGGTGCAGAGTTTCTGGATGAATTGCACTGTTAAGTGGGACAAGATGGGGAGAAAGCATTTAGGAAGAATGAACAGCTTGAGCAAATGCAAGAAAGCATGAAAATACTGGATTCAGGAATGAGGATGAGGATGAAAAGCTCAGTAGTTTAAGCTGAGCTGAAATTTAGAGTGCAAGAAAAGAGGAAAGACGACAATGTTAGAGCCAGACACAGGCAGGCACCAGATCATGAAAAATCAGTTTGCTTGTAATGGATTCAACAACTATTTACTGGTCACGCAGTATGTACAAAGTAATGCTCAGTAGGATATGGCTGATGACCAAGTCAGGTCAGATTCCTAACCTCAAGAAGCTTAAGCTAATAGCACAAAGCAACACAACAGCAATTAAAATATATATTATAACAAGTGTTGAGCAAGAAAAAAACATGGTAATACAAGAATAACATGAGGGGAGCTCCTCTCAGTAGATGAAAGAGAAAAGGTGAGTTTCAAGCTAGGACCTGAAAGGTGAGGTCACTTGAATGGGAAATAACAGGGCAACTACAAAGGCCCTGAGGCAGAGAAGTCTGGCCCATTACAATGGTGCCTCTCAAACTTGACTGTGCAAACAAATCGCCTTGTTACAATGCAAATTTTGATTCAGTCAGCCTGGAATGGGCCTCAGACTTTGCATTTCTAACAAGCTCCTGGATGACAGTGCTGGTCTGAGACTACTGAAGTCAAAGTGTGTCCAGAGCTTCCTGGTGAGATTAACTACACTGTCCCTAAGAGTGGAGAGGAAGAAACAAGTCCGCTCAAGGACTGTCACAAGTACCACTGGGAAGACTATGGTTACCAGCAGGGCTACAATTTATTCTCCTCTACTAGGGAGTGCAGGGAGAGGGTGAATGTGAGGGCATCTTCCAGAAGGAAAAAAAATAAAGTTGCTGAATCAAATTCCCTTTCTCTAACAACAGAGTTCCAGGAAAACAAACCAATGGTAGCTTGAGAATCTTATCTATGAAATGCTTCTAGCAGGAGGTACATAGTCTGTGTGAAATTGTGAATGTTAAACAAACCCACTGGAATCTATCAATTTATAGGGTATGATTCCCTAGAAAACATTTTATAAGCTCTGTACCTATCTAAGTTTAAAATAAAATGCTTCATGTCCAAAACGGCTTTTCTCCATGTAGCCACATATATTACTTACAAACTTAATTTATTACCCTGAATCAAAAGTATGACCTGAAAGCAAGAAGGACCCCAGGGGTGGTGTTGATACTTCCAGATCCAGATTTATTATTCTCACAATTATTCGTAACTCTGGAATTCGAAGTAAAATGCCTGTTAGTGGGTTTTATGGACTGAATAATGTTCTCCCCCAAGTTTGTAAATTAAAGCCCTATTCCCCCCACCACGTGACTCTATTTTGAGATGGGGCCCTAAAGGAGATTATTAAGGTTGGATAAAGTCAGAAGTATGGGGCCCTAATCTGACAGCATCAGTGTCCTTGCAGGAAGTGAAGAGTCACCGAAGTGAATGCACGTACAGCAAGGAAGTGGGCTATGTAGTCCAGGAACAGAGATCTCACCAGACACCAAGCCTGCTGGCACCTTGATCTTGGACTTTCAGTCTCCATATGTGTGAGGTAATATATCTGAGGTTAAAGCCACCCAATGTGTGGTATTGTTATAGCAACCTGAGCTAATACAATGGGTAAAATCACTGATGTGTGGAAATCACATTTGAGCATCTAAATCCTTTATGTTGACTCACCTTTGCAGAGAAGTTGCAAAGTAATTCTGTAGAATGATTGATGACTCAAAGCAGTAGCTCTCTGCCCAGGACATGTTGGGAGTTTTTGAAACATACTCATGTCAAGGCCCTGGCCAGAAGGGTTCTGATTTAATTGTTCAGGGCCTGTACATCAGTAAGTTGTAAAAGCTCCCTGTATGATTCTTCTCTACCACTGGAGGTTTGAAATAGTGACTTAAATTACAGTTGTTTTCTGAAGATCCTGGACATAGGGATAGTGTGTCAATGTCTATAAATAAATGTGGGTCACAAACCTTGTGACCTGATAAACAGCACAGTTTCCCTTTCTTTCAAACCTCCATGTGCTCCCTGTCAGGGCACCTGACTTTCTGTGGGATGGGAAACCAAGCAGTAAGAGCCATAGATCCGGTCCATGGCCGGAGTGCCAGGCCCCTCAATAATTGTCCATTTTAATGAAAAAAGTAACTTTTAATATATATGCATTATTGAAATGCACTCTCCAATCTTTCTTGCCAACCTGCACATTTCTATAATAAGCCATTTGTTCAGAGCTCAATTATTTTGTGATATTTGATTAAACAAAATCAGCACCAAAATAATTCTATTAGGGTTAATTGACATGTTCTCCGAGGAAAATTAACCATGTTGTTGGTCATGCTTACAATAACAAGCTACCCAGATTTCAGTGGCCATATCTGAACGTAATTCTTCGGACTGCTCAGACGATTGACTATAACCTCACAGATTGCTTTTACACAACAGTTACCATGTCAACTGATCAAACAATTACTCAGCCTTATAGATAGCACTATAATATGCGTAAGACTTGGCAGCCAGGATTTAAGTATTTAAGTCTTGTAATTAGTTTCTTAATCCAGAGGTTGAAAATGATAATAGTTTAATGCCCAGACTATGTCAGTAATATTTAGGCAATGCAATCTACTGAAATAGATAAAATTTGAATTCTCTTAAGAAATACATGGGATAAAGATGAAGTTAGCTTGGACCTGGATTGGTAAAGCTTTCTGAACATAATAATAATTAATTGTTTTTGTTGTTGTTTATTACTATTCTCTTCCCTCCCATTAAGTATGGTGCTAGAACTGTGGAATTCTTCTATGGTCCACAAGCACTCTGTCAGTGCTAGAGGCCTTCACATCTTTTCCTTTCCTTTTTTTTTTTTTTAATATTTTATTTATTTGACAGAGAAACACAGCAAGAGAGGGAACACAAGCAGGGGGAGTGAGAGAGGGAGAAGCAGGCTTCCCGCTGAGCAGGGAGCCTGATGCGGGGCTCGATCCCTAGTCTCTGGGATCATGACCTGAGCCGAAGGCAGTCGCTTAACCAACTGAGCCACCCAGGTGCCCTTCCTTTTCTTTTTTGACTACCAGGTCAATATTTTTACTTGTAAAACTGCTTTGGACTTAAAACTGAGCCAGAAGAAAAAAAAAAAAGATTTTTTAGCTATGACTTATCAAAAAAAGACTTTTACTCTTCAATAGTATAATCATTGTTATTGAACATCCACTGAATGCCAGGCATTAAGTATACACCATCTCTAATCCTCATGATAAACTATTCAAGATAAGAATTAGTGCCTGGACTTGGTGAATGAAGAAACTGGAGCTCAGATGTTAGGGATCTGAGTCCACAACCTTTCTATTTATATCTTGGTGGCTTTTAGAACACAAAAAGGTATTTAATTACATATCTTTTTTAAAATTCAAGAGGTACATAATCATATACTATGAAAAGATAGTTTCCTTCCTTCCCATTCTTGCAGCCAACTTCCCAGAGGCAAACATGCTTACCAGTTTCTTGTACATGTTTCAGTGGATCTGTAAAAATACCTTCATCAAAATAAAAAGCTTCTGTACAGCAAAGGAAATAGTTAGCAAAACAAAGAGGCAACACACGCAATGGGAGAGAATATTTGCAAATGACACTACAAAGGGCTGATATCCAAGATCTACAAAGAACTACTCAAACTCAACATCCAAAAAGAAGATGAACACATCAAAAAATGGGCAAGAGACATGAAGAGGCACTTCTCCATAGAAAACATACAAATGGCTAACAGACACATGAAAAAATGTTCAACATCACTAGCTATCAGGGAAATTAAAATCAAAACCACACTGAGATACCACCTTACACCATTCAGAATGGCCAAAATTAACAAGACAGAAAACAAATGTTGGAGAGGCTGCGGAGAAAGGGGAACCCTCTTACACTGTTTGTAGGAATGCAAGTTGGTGCAACCGCTTTGGAAAACAGTGTGGAGATTCCTTAAAAAATTAAAAATAGATCTACCCTGTGACCCTGCAATTGCACTACTGGGCATTTACCCCAAAGATACAGATGTAGTGAAAAGAAGGGCCAGATGTACCCCAATGTTCATTGCAGCAATGGCCACAATCGCCAAACTGAGGAAAGAGCCAAGGTGCCCTTCAACAGATGAATGGATAAAGAAGATGTGATACATATATACAATGGAATACTATGCCTCCATCAGAAAGGATGGATATCCAACTTTTGTAGCAACATGGACTGGACTGGAAGAGATTATGCTGAGTGAAATAAACCAACATGGTCTCACTTACTTGTGGTGCATAAGGGGTAAAATAGAGAACAGTAGGAGAAGGAAAGGAAATGGGGAGGGGGGTAAATTGGGGAGGGAAATGAAACATGAGAGACTTTGGACTCAGAAACAAACTGAGGGTCTTGGAGGGGAGGAGCGGGGGATAGGAGCACCTGGTGGTGGGTACTGAGGGCACGTATTGCATGGAGCACTGGGTGTGGGGCATAAACAATGAATCTTGGAACACTGAAAAAAATTTAAAAAAATACCTTCACTAATTGCAATGCTTATGTTAATTTTCATGTGTTTCCCTCATCTCCCAGGCGGGGGGGAAAAAGAGCTACAAGGGGTTCCAAACACCAATCATTAATTAAGACCCTGCTTATTTCTAAGGAACAATCCTTAGTCCTCACGGGACTTTGTGGTTCTTTGAGGTTATGCTCAGTTATAAAAAGAGCTGCCTTATGTGTAAATAGTTGGCTTAAGGAAACAAAAAGCAACTTTATATATTCAGGTCCTCGTTTAGTATTATTTTTAGTTATAGTAATTATAAACTATATGAAGATGGTTAATGAGCTTGTGTCTCTTACTGTTATCAAGTATGCTTAATATGATTTTTGGTTACTGTTTTCATGGGCAAACTTGGGTCTCTAAAGATGGCCAAGAATTCTAGTAGCTCTAACATGCCTTTGCACACCCTCCTTCCTGTCCTTCTCCATTTAAGGAATCTTTCCACTGCATAGAGGCCAGCCACATCTGGCCCTCTGTGCATCCTTGACCCTGGCTGAAGTGCATCTCTGCCTCTGACCTAGCTCAGGGTCTCTCTTCTCCAGAAGGCACAGAGGAATCTCAGAACTTCTCCTCTATAGATCCAGGACATCTTGCTTAAACCTCCATTGTGAAATTATAACTATCAACAAGATTTACATTTACATCGTCCCATAAATTCTCCCAGGGCTAAAATCCAACATAAAGTAGGCACAGAGGAAATATTTTGTGGTGGAAAGCTTGTAATGTATTTTCATCCCATATAAATCTGAGACCCAACACATATTTTCCTTATCTTTCATCTTGTATTTTTAGGCAGGTCACCAGGTCTTTCAGAACCTTTTTTTTCTGACTCATTGAAGAGAGTGTCTGCCTTAGAAGCTTCTAGAAAGATGAATGAAGTTAAATTAAAAGCACCCAAAACATAGAAAGTGATGAATACATGGTAATTTACCTCTTTTTCCCTTCCTCCTCTAATATATGTTATTTTTTTGGATTTGACAAATATTGCCATTCTAGTTTATATTTTAAATTAATTATAAAATATTCCCCCAATCTTCAAAACTAATTCATAATCAGTCTGGATCCAGTCCTGTCTCCATGAATGGTACAGCTATCCACGCAGTGGAGGAAAGAAGAATCCTGGAGAATTGCCTTGCATATTGTCCTTCCCTATCTAATCTAACTCCAAATCCTGTTGCTTTTACCTTCTGAATGTCTAGACTGGTCACCTGCATTTCTCACTCTCAGTCTTTATCCCTAGAGAGTGAGCTCTCTTCACCTCTCATGAAACACTAGACTCTAGAAGGAACCCGTGCAGGTCAATGCACATCTTTCTGCTCAGCTCCCCTTGTCAGATACAGAGATGTTTCAAAAGGCAAGTCTAATTAGTCACAGCAACTCCACTTTTGTCTGCTTAAAACCAGTAAATGGGTGTTTTCATTGCCCTTAAGCAGAAGATCATACTTCTAATAGTGACCTTCAAGACACGTTTTGTTGGCCTCATCTCATGTGCCATGATCCCCTTAGCTTTCTTCAAAGCCTTAAGCATATCTGAGCTCTTCAAGGACATTTGGCTCCCTCTGATAGATTCCCCTTACCTAGACAAACTCCTACTCCATCCTTCAGCCCTCAGCTCCCAGATCACTTCTTCAAAGAAGCCATTCCTCATCTCCCATTTTGGTGAAATTCCCTGATAATGGACTTAGAGCATGACTCATTGGCACAAATGTAGTTTGATATGGTATGTGAGTGCACATCTGATTATCATTGTCTCCCTCTACCAAGTAGCAAGTTCGGTGAGGGTAAGGGCAGTGTTTTGGTTCACCACTGTGTCCTTATCAGCTAGCACAAGACCTGACATAACAGAGTACCAATAAATGCCAGTTAAATCAGTATGTGAACTATCACTATAGCTAGCAGCAGGTAGGAACGACTCGGTGCTTACTATGTGCCAGGTACTTTGCCTGGATCATAATAGATTTTTACAACAAGTATCACACCCCTTGAACTCAACTTTAGAGAGGTGAAAATAATTCAAACCTATAGCTTAATCTATGTTAATTATCTAAAATGCTGACTCCCCTTTAAACATTTCAGACTGATGACATGAGGGGCTGCTGGTTGTTCCACTGTCAAGCAATGATTCTGCTCCTTAACTACAATTGTCTACCTTGAATATAAGTACTAGTAAGCACAAAGACCCACCAATTCAAGATTCCTCCTGCCAAAGAGAAGAACTGGGATTCAGGCAGTCATAATGTTTTATTTTTCCATTAAAACTATACATAGGAGGTTACAACGAAAAGAAACCTTAGAGAAAAGCTAGTTGAAGCTATCATTTTTAAGACAGAAAAGCCACAACAGCTATTTGCAAAATTTGAGTAAAAATGAAAACTATACATCCACCCTGTCAGAGTCCTGGTTAGGAGGTAGGCATGGGGTAATAAAACCAGGTAAAGGGAAGGGAAGACATTGGAGGCTACTCCAGTGCTGGTAAGCAAAGGACCACGTGAAATGTCACACTGACATGGGAGTGAACATATAGTAGCAAAGAAACGGTAGCATTTTCTGCCTCTCTGATTTAAAATTCTAATTCCTTCAGTCTTGCCTTATCATCACTAATGACAAGCCCAGTAATAATTTAACTGTCATGATGTGCTTGGAATAAATTAATCAAACCCTGTGCTGTCATTTACAGAGTGCATCAGTTATTTCATTTCACTGCCCACAAAACAGTACTCTGGTATTTTACCCATGTTTTATAGCTGATAAGAGCGAGGCATGGAGAGCCTGGATCACTAAATCCAAGCCGGCAAGGGGCAGAGCCCGGAGGAGACCCAGGCAGGCTGACTCCAGAGCCTGCATTTCTAACCCAAGTCCCTTATTGGGCGACACTGTACTTCACCAGCCTGTTCTCTACCTCTTCCTTGACACAGAGAACTGGAAACCTAGCTAGTCCATGCTCAGCTGCCCTTGCACTTATGTTATAAGCACAGTGGTGTGTGTCAGCAGCAGACCTTCCCTTGGAGCCTTCCCCTCCAACTGCCTGTAGGCTGTCCGCCTGCTGAATAAGGGAGGAGGCCCTAGAAATGGTCGCAGGGACAAATGGAAGAGTCTGGGCACTTAAAAGACTGAATGGAGCCCACCTTCCACCATCTCCATACCAGCCCTAGTCCCCACGGTCCAGCCATAGTGGCCTCTGATCTAAGAGAGAAAAGAAACCATTATTATTCTAAGCAGCAGAGATTTGGAAGTGGGTTATTTACCCCAACTAATTCAGTGGTGTAGGTGTCCTCCACTGATCATAGTTACAATTTTATTTGTATGCTACTCATTTACTGCTGTCTTCTTTGCTCAGTTGTAAGCTCCCTGAGGGCAGCAACCAAATCTGTTCCATCCACCACCATAGCTAGTAGCAAATGCCCGGCCTGCAACAACTGCCTGGTAATATTTGTTAAAGGAAGGTGGGGAGTGAATTTAAGTGATCAGGGGCACATGCTCCCCCCTGCCAGTGATATAGCAACTGAGATGAATGGAATTTAATTCAAGAACCAGGAATGCTAGTGTCTTTGAGCATATACTTAAATGAAAGCTTTAGGTTCAGAGGTTGTATATAATCTTCCCCAAGAGAGGTTTTGGTATAAAATTAGATTCAGCACCAAAGTATGTCCCTCGATCTGGTAAAATTCTACCTTGCATGGCTCATTGTGGTTTTGAACAGATGGTAGGGTCCTAGAACCCTAACTGAGGCATGAGGCTCCTATTCCTACCCCATGGTAGGAACCTACTACTCTCCCTTAACTGACTTACAAACAGAGCTGAAAACAAGATTGAGAACTTAATATAACTTTGAAGAGGGTCTGCAACCCCTCCTTGTTATCATAGCCTCCCCAAGATGAAACACTAAACAAATGGAAAAAAAAGACCTCTGTCTGAGAGCTTACCATGGGACACTAATATGATTCACCTAATCCTACATGAATCCTCTTGAGCAAGTAATGAAATAATCCTAACAATAATAAGAATAATAATTATAGTTTCTACTTACTTTCTATTACCCACTAGGTATAGGCAGTGTCACATGTGCATTAGACATTATTATATTATTTTTATTTTTTTAAATATTTTATTTACTTATTTGAGAGAGAGAGAGAGAGGGTGTACATAAGCAGCGAGGAGGGACAGAGGAAGAGAAACTCGAGCAGACTCTGTGCTGAGCATGGAGACTGCCATGGGGCTCAATCTCATTACTGGGAGATCACGACATGAGCCAAAATCAAGAGTTGGACACTTAACTGACTGAGTGACCCTGGTAGCCTTATTATTACATTTAATTATTGCAACAAATCTATGAAGCGAATGCCAAGTAATGCCAAGGTTCTGAGATTTTACCCCATTTTTAAACTAGTAAGTTAGACTGCCATGGAGTAAGTTACCCTATTTTTAAACTAGTAAGTTGGACTGCCATGGTCTCATGGAGGCTAGCAGAAGAAAGCAAGCCCTGGGTCAGAAACAAAAGACCGTGTACTGCTCACAGTAATAGCAATGGCCAGCGTCACATCATTTGTGCTCATTTCTGGAGTCCCAATCCCCACGGGGTGTAAAGAAGGGCCATATACATGCTGTACAAACTGTGTACAGGTGAAGGACCTTAAGTTTAAGAAACCCCAGTATCTCATAGGGCCTGCACACACATGTTCCAAGCTCTGGCATGGACAGACATTATTTTTATTTTCCTGGACAGAAAAATCTGTCCTCTGAGCTATATGGAGAAATGTATATCTTCCACAGTATTCACTACATAAATAGCCTAGGAAAAAACAGTGTGAAACAAAAGCTGAATTCATTTGTTCACAAAACATGTGGAAATGTGACAGACCCATGGAGATTTGTTTCTCATTTTACAAATGTGGTAACAGGTCTAGAGTCTTTGGGTAATTTCCCCAACTAACTAACCATAACTGAGAACAAGATAAACAAGGGTTCCAACTCTGGTCTAACTAACTCTAAAAGCCACACTCCTAGCTACTCTGCAACATTATTGTCAGGTTTTCTTGAGCAGGAGACTAGGACTTGGGGAATTAAGGATTAAGACCCTTAAGGCTGAAGGAAATTGTGAGGAAGCTGAGATTTGAGTCTAAACCATCCAGCTCCAGACCCCGTGGTCTTACCACTGTACCACAGCTACTGACCAGTTAGGGACTAAGGGCGATCCAGGCAAAGTAAGCAAAGGAGGGAAAGGTATGGAGAGACTGGGAAGCACAGTTCGCTTGCGATGTAAGACAGGCCCCATTATGGTTAAAGGAGGGAGAGAGAGAAAGAGAGAGACACAGAGAGAGAGAATAAATGGGGGAGAGGGAAAGGGATAGAAAAAAGAAAGACAGAGGAGAAAGTGAGGGTGAACAAAGGATGGGGGAGAGAGAAGGATAAAGGTGGGGAAGAGAGAAAGAGGAGCTAAAAGGGTATGACTGGGCTGGAGTTTAAAGGTTGGTTTTTACTTTATAGTGTATAGGATTGTCATCTAATTCAAGTGGAGACTGTGGGTACTGTGTTTGATGGCCAGATATTCTGGGGACGGAACTACCTCTCCTTTTCAGATGAGCTCACCTGCTGCACTATGTCACATTATATTTGCCCCAGCTGCCTGACAGCTTTGCATGATCCAAGGGCAACAACAAACAGATCTCACAAGTCATGGGAATATACACTGTCCTAGGAGGCTTGTAGGTGATGTTTATAGGCTTTAAAATGAAATTAAAAAAAATAATAAAATAAAACGAAATAACAAAATACATAAGAAAATGAGCAAAGAATATGAAAAGACAGCTCATGAAAGGAAGGAAGGAAAAGGAGAAGAGAAGAGGCGAGGAGAAGAGAGAAAAGGAAAAAGGAAAGAAAAAAGAAAAAAAGCGGAATGGTTTCTAAACCTATGAAAAAAGCTCAGGGCCACTCAGAATAAATGAAACATGATGTAAAGCCCCATGAAAGACACCATGGCTCAGCTGTCGGACTGGCAAAATCCAACACTTGACCACGCCTTCAGTGAGCTGGGCTGCCAGGAAAGAGGCACGCCTCATGTTGCTACCTTTACAAAGAGTCACTCGTCATAGCATTGTGCAAAAGCAAAAGAATTGGCTACGACCTAGGAGTCAAGGAAATGATGAAATAAATTCATATAATGGAATGCTCTTTGGCTATCATCTAAAAAGAATGAAGGAGTTCTTTATGCATTCATATGGGAAGATAGCCAACATCTACCATTAACAGTTAAAAAAAAGGAAAAAAAAAAAAAGCAAGTGAGTATATCATGCAACATTTTGTACAATAAAGGGGGAGAATGGTGGTTAAAAAAATCTGTATTTACTTTGATATGTAAATAAATAAAGGGTATGTAAAAAGAGCAGTAGGGGTACAGAAGGCACGGGATATTAGCAAGATGGTGTTATGTTCATTTCATGAGTTTCTATACCTTCTGGTGGTTTGGACCACTTCACTATAATTTAAAAATTCAGTTAAAATGCAAACCCTACACATTTATGATCAAGGATTAGCTCTTCTGCAAGATCAGGAGTGGGAAAGTTGGTCTTGGATTCCATGAGGCAGTTTCATAAGCTTTTGGCATCATCATCACTTGTGAAAACAGGGCTGATTTCATCATCAGGAAGCAGAGAAGGGATTCTACTGCTAGTTGCTGGATGCTTTTCTCAGTATCTTGCTGGATTTGTATACGATTCTTGAAGTTCTTTCTCCCCATCCAGTTTTCTAAGCACCTTTTGGGAAAGTCTCCTTCCAGGTTCTACCTCATCATTGCCCTTTGTGATAATAATCGAAGTGCTTCAACTGCATCCGTCCCTTTTCCCCAGACACCAAGTCTCCCCCAGAGATATGCTGAGAAAGGTTTACAACCAGGTCAGTGAGGGGAGGAAAAAAAGCCTTGCTTTATATCACTTGATGATTCCCACACTACACACACACACTGTGACTGATTTCAAGTCAGCAATGTGATGTCACAGAACAGCACAGCACATAATCATAGAGTATTTCTACGACACAGAATCAATAGATGTATATAACCTCAAGCATGGAAATAGGAGTAAAATGTAGTAAAATAATTAGTAAGGATGAGTTCTGAGTACTTATTACTTTTTTTAATTTATTGAATTGTAAGTTTATAACACTTAATTTTAATGTTTGCTTAAAAACTCCTCACAAATTTCCTAAAAAAATTAAGTCAGCTCTTATGAGTCAAGACACAATAGTGAGAGCTAGGTCATGCATGCCACTGCCATACCCCAAAGCTCTTTTCAAGGATGTGTACTCTGTCCACACTCTGCACATGAAGCAAACTTCATAGAAACTGAGTAAGACACTGTACGCCAGTTGATAGGCTACTAACAATAGTCATAAAATACTGAGCCCTACAAAGTCGCAGACACTGTGGGAAGTGCTTTCCGTCATGCCTAGTCCTGTAACCAAGCCAGATCCGTGACTGTTCTTGAACTCACCCTCTGCTCCTTGGAAATGTCTTCAAGAGAGAAATTAAATTTTGTTGGACAAATGAACCTAGAGGTCAAGGTTACAAGAAGAACCAAAGAGATATTGAGACTGAGTGATAGGTGGCCCTGCTTCCCACCCTCCAAGCAAACACATTATTCCTATTTCTTAAGGATTCTGTTGTTGTTGTTGTTGTTGTTGTTAGGTTTTCCATTTAAATTTAGTCAGATTTCTCTCAGAATATTTTTCTTACTCATGTTCTGGAATGCTGACTCGAACCTTGATCGGGGAGGGAGACACACCATAAGAGACTCTTAATCTCAGGAAACAAACTGAGGGTTGCTGGTGGGGGAGGGATGGAGTGGCTGGGTTATAGACACTAGGGAGGGTACATGCTATAAGCACCGTGACCTGTGTAGGACTGATGATTCACAGACCTGTACCCCTGAAGCAAATAACACATTACATGTTAACCAAAAAAGAAAAAAAAAAAAAAAGATTCCAAACTCGACACACTTTTAACTCCACTTTTCTTCCTTGTTTTTGCTACCCACGAACCCACCCCCTCATCTTTCTCCTACCCGGCTCTACCACTCTGCCTTCCTTGGGATTTCTTTTGGGATTTACAGTATAACAATCCTCTTTTCCAAACTAGCTCCTCAGGAAATGATGTCCAGTTAGCAAAATGACTCACCTGACTTCAAGCCAATTGTATTTTTTTTTTCTTTTTAAGATTTCATTTATTTATTTGAGAGAGAGAGTGACAACAGAAGTGGGCAGTGGGTCAGAGGGAGATGGAGAAAAAAGACTCCCTGCTCAGCAGGGAGCCCAATGCAGGGCTTGATCCCAGGACCCTGAGATCATGACCTGATCCAAAGGCAGATGCCTGACTGAGCTACCCAGGTGTCCCTCAACTGTATTTTTAAAAGCCAAAGGAATGACACTCCTTAAAGCATGTATATGGCCAAGGAGTAGTTTGTACTCATATTTATTTGCTTTTGTCTTCTTGTTCAGTTTTTTCTTACCCTTCTTTGAGTATAAGTAGGTGTGAACAGGATCTTTCTTACGCTTGTCTTTGCCAAATTTGCTATATGTTGGAACAATCTGGCATCTTTAAAAAAAAAAAAAAAAAAAACACTGATGTCAGGGTCCCACCTTGGAATTTCTTAACTGGTAAGGGATGGGGCCTGGGCATTGGGAATTTTTGAAGTGGCTTTAGTGATTTTTATGTGCAGCAAAGTTTGGTAAACAGTTGCAATTAAAAATACACCCCGTAGGTGGCTCTGCTGAGAAAGGCCACTCTCCCAAAGGGCTTTCTCATCAATCTGATATAGGATGGGTCCATTCATTAATACTTCAATTAACTCAATTTTCAATGAGACCTCTCTTTCTACCTTAGGCCTGGTGGATTCATGATGTTTCAAATTCATGAGATGCAATCTGATTTAGCTTCCCAGAACCCCCTTGCTTTCAAATAAAATAAAACAAAACAACCTCTCCCCCAAAAGAGATGCCTACTAAATAGAGTATAACTCAGCTGGCAGTAGAGAATGTTTTTCAATAGCTTATTAAGTTACTCTAACAGATGCATTTACATGCAAATAATTAATGGACAAATTATAAATTATTTGTTTTTGTTCATTAAAGCAGAACCATGATTTATTAAAGCAGGAACCAAAACAAATGCTCTTATTGTACAAATGATCCAGTCATTATAGAAAATTTAGAATATAAAAAATCAGCATGTATGCAAGAGAAGAATATTTCTAGGCTTTTCAGTATTCATCCAATGAAAAATATGACTAATTCAAGGTCAGTGTTAATTCACGAATTCACAAGATCTTGAGAAGAATTTATATCTTCTGAGGCCTATGCCCTGGGCCCAGCCAAGGTCATCCAAAGGCTTTGTTTTTCAGTTGCCTTTGCAAAGGACACAGAAGCTCTGAAGCTAAACTACCTCCATTTCCCACAGCAAGGTCTTTTGCTTATGGGCTGCTGAGAGGCATAAATATGAAGACCTCAATTATTCAACATGAGAGAGCACCATTCAGGTAAATTCACCTGAGATATCTTCTTGATACTGGTCTATTGTTTTCCTTACTAAGTTTCCTTAACCAGCTTCATCCCAGGGCTATGGTCAGTTTCCTGTAACAAAAGGCCCAATATGGCCCAATCATGGATCCATTACACAGCCAAACTACCAAAATGTTGAGTGTAGAATGCAGGTGGTTAGGTCTAAAAGAAGACACTGTACCATTCTTTCCATTTTTCTGTGTGTTTGAAAATTTTCATGATGAAATGTTACAGTCAGGGGGAGTCTATATCTTACCCTGTTTCTACACTAAGGCCCCCATTGCTCATGAACTGAGGGTGATGGGTACTTCTAACTCAGTAAATCTGAGCTAAATGAATCATGTTAATGAATAACAACTAATTCATAATTACTAATCATTAATGAACAGACACTCTGCTAAGCCATTTGTATGCTACATTTCATTCAGTCTTACCATCTAACCTATGAGGTAGATTCTGATATTATTTCAGTTTATAAAGAAAGAAATCAAAGCTCAGAGAAGAAAAGTCTTCTCTTGCCTAAGCAAGTGACCTTTAGAAGGCTCAGACCTCATTCCTTGGATTTATTATTCTGTCTTTTGGTTGAATTATACTGCACATCTATAAAAATACACAAGTCGTAAGTGTGGAACTGTGAATTATCACCACCTGAACATATCCATATAATTAGCACCCAGATTAGGAAATAGAAACTCCCCAGAGCCCTCAAAGCTCCCTCTTTCTCTCTCCCAATCACTGCCTCTGGGCCTCAAACTGCCCACTCTCCTAACTTCTAATATCCTAGATTCAATTTGCTTGTCCTTATTCTTGGCGTGTCAAAACTGTCAGGGCAAAGTTCTTTTTTTGCAAGGAATAACATTCTCATCACAAAGATTTCTGGTTAAAAAGTGAGCTAAATACACTGCTACTCTAAAGTGCAAGGTTTCTTTCTCCTCTGCCTACAGAGTGCTTCCAGGTTGCAGAAATAAGTCACTTCAGTGAGACAGAAACGTGGTTATGAACAAAGGTACCATGCTCCACTCCTTCACTAGTGGAGAGAGCTCCACAGTCTTGGAATTATTTCAATGCAGGATGAGTTGATCTACATTTTAATTCCTCCTTTCATTTGTTTGTTCATTAAAAAGTTAACACATGGTTAGTGATACAGAGCAAAGGAAATTGACTGAGTCCTCAATGTGTCAACAATTAGGTTAGAGATGAAAAAAAAGATCTGAAATAATTCTGAACAAACCTGTTGGAAGGTTTGGATTGTTTTTCAGAAGTGAGAACAGATATGTTTCCCACTGCTATGTAATAAACATTAGACTAATCAATTTCTTTTTTTTTTTTTTAAGATTTTATTTATTTGACAGAGAGAAACACAGCGAGAGAGGGAACAGAAGCAGGAGGAGTGAGAGAGGGAAAAGCAGGCTTCCCGCCGAGCAGGGATCCTGATGTGGGGCTTGATCCCGGGTCTTCAGGACAATGGGGAGAGGAGAACACCATTAGGAAAAAAATGTCAAAAATAATCCTGAAGGTGGGTAATGAAACACAGATAAGAAACTCTGGTCTAGAGGGAAGAACTACAGCATAATAGATCACGGGTAGTAGAATAGCAGAAATACAGGGACCTTCGAAAAGAGGTAGCTAGGACTTCTTGCAGGTGATGACTTGGAAGTGACCTCAGAGTGCCACCTGAAGGGATTCTTGGAGCAACTATAATCTTGGATTTACAAATGAGATACTGGGTTTAGTTAGGCTGACAGCTGCCTGAGATCTCCTACATGGTCATTGAGAGAGGCAGAGGTGATTTTAGACCCAGAGTCCTTTCCATCTGATTCTAGCCCAAGTACATGTATGCTTTCTGGCCCTACAAGTGAAAGAATTGAGATTCTCTATCAAGTCTGTGTTCTCTGGACACCAAATTGTGAACATGTTCCCTCCTGGCTGTAATCAAGCTGTAGTCGAGCTTCTTGACTAGAGTTCTTTTTGATGAAATTGTAGGATCCATACAATTGACTTATCACAGCGAAAAGCTGATTTAAGGAAAATGTAATGTCTATGTCCAAAAAGCAGCAAGCCTCCGCTTTTTCTGGGACAGTGCAAGCCCAGGGATGAATCTGTGCCTCTCATTTAAGGCTAAATCAAGTGTGGTGCCATTCCCAGACCTGTATTTTGTCTCCTATCCCTCGCAGCAAGGGCTCACCCACGGCTGAAGATTTATGGCTTCCTAAAGATATATCCTAAAGATATAACCATAGAATTTTCTTTTTCCATTATATTCTAGCCTGTTTTCTTTTTACAGCTTCTTACTAAAATTGTGCTCCATGAAGTCACAAGTAAGGACTGTTCCAAATTCCTACACAGCCATCTTCAAGGATTTGAAATATTAAGTATAATAGGCAGCTCCCAAGCCTGTTGCCTAGTGACAAAATTTCTGGCAAGGTAATTAGCTTAATGTGAAAAGCACACCTGTCGGGGACGGTGCGTGATCTGCCCCCCTGGTCATGCCCAAGCCACGGGAAACTTTGGTGGAGGTACCTGTGAATGTGAATGAAAGTCCCTCCAGGCTTTCCCTGCCAAGAATCTGGAGTTATGCTAATGTCGATGTCATCCACAGCATCTTTACTTCCTGTCCAACTATCAAACTGAGTCTATTCCAAACTTCCCTTTTAATTGTAAAGGCCATTTCTTTTTTTTTTTTTTTTTTGTAAGATTTTATTTATTTATTTGGCAGAGAGAGAGATCACAGGTAGGCAGAGAGGCAGGCAGAGAGAGGAGGAAGCAGGCTCCCCACTGAGCAGAGGGCCCGATGTGGGCCTCGATTCCAGGACCCTGAGACCATGACCTGAGCTGAAGGCAGAGGCTTAACCCTCTGAGGCACCCAGGTGCCCAATTCTTAGAAAGGCTTGACTCTGCCTGCTAGGAATCACTTTGTTTAACTTTAATCTAACTGCATCCCCCAACTTCCTCACTTTTGAATAATAAAAGACTGGGCCCTTGACAGTCAAGAGAGACAAAGGCAGAGCCAGAGGAAGAGGAAAAGGCAGAGAGCCTGCAAAAGAGACAGAAGCAAAGATAGACAGAACCAGCTGTTTGCCTAAAGCTAAACTGATGTGACTTATACACCCTTCCCTCTAGATGATCTATAACTAAAAAGCTTTAAGTAAAGAACCCTGAAGACACAGTTTTCAGGAGATCCCCACACCACTCTTCGAGTCCCATCTCCTCATATCACCGACTCCATCACCACCTTCGGGGAACCCTAACTGTTGCCGGGGGCCGGCTCCCAGCACACACCCAAAGTGGCCTTTGGATAGTACCGTCCTCTGTGGTTTTTTGGAGCTGGCCCATGAACTGTGTGAGACAAGATTGCTTCTTTGGGAACTTCTTGCCTGCCCCAACTTAACATTGCCGCTTTTCTGCTAACCTTCCATTGCTGCCTACCACCTAAGTCCATGTATTGTGTCTCCTCCTTACTGACTGAGCCAAGTGCGTACTATAATCACCCCTATTTTCCAGACTACGTAACAGAGCCTTAGAGGCATCAAGTCAATGGTCATATGGTAAGTGATAAAACTGAAAGGTCTGTCTCATATTAACCTCTCTACTTTGAACCTTTTATGAAAGACTGACTTCTTGACAGAGATGTGTGTTTCCATACGTGTTTCTGGGTTATTCATTCACTCATTTGTTCATTCAATTATTCATTTGAACAAAAACTTAGGATACTTAGTGTGTGTCAAGTAGTGTGCTATATAGTTCAGAACCAGTCAAGATTCCTACCTCTCACAGAATTTTCTTTGGGAGACAGGAGATAAGAAGCAAAACCCCAGCAAGTCAGTAGTTAAATATTTACAGATTGTTTTTATTTTTAAGTTAATTATAATTACCTATAAATTGCTATGAAGGAAAGTATCAGAGAAGAAAGAGAGAATAATAAAACGGGATAAGGTCCTTTTATGAAAGGGTGAGATAGGAAATATGTTTTAGAGGAGGTGTTATTTAAAACCAAGACCTAAAAACAGAGATGGAGAAAGTTGTAGGAAGATCAAGGGAGTATATTCCAGGCAGAACAATTTGTAAGAGTATATTCTAGACAGAGAGTAGTACATGCGAAGAGCCTGTGGTGGAAACTAATGAGGATGCTATAGAAACTCAAAAATCAGTGTAGTAGCCCAGTGTCGGAGATAGGCAATGGGTAAGAGACAGCTGGGCAGGTCTTGAAAGACCTTTATTATGGGTTGAATTGTATCACCCCTAAAGATACACAGAAGTCCTAACCTCCAGTATCTCACAAGGGGACCTTATTTGGAGATAAGGTCTTTGCAAATGTAATCAAGTTAGGAGGAGGTCATACTCAATTAGAGTGGGTCCTGTTCCAATAGACTCCTGTAAGAAAACTAAACTGACCCAGACACAGGGGGGAAAGTGATGACAGAGGCAGAGTTTGGAATGATGCAGCTTTAAGGCAAAAAATGTGAAGGATTTCCAGCTACCACCAGAAGCTAGAGAGAAGCAAGTAAAGATTCTACCCAGAGACTCAGAAGGAGCATGGCCCTGCTGATGACTTGATTTAGGATTTCTAGCTTTTGGAACTATTTTGTTCAAATTTCTGTTGTTGCTTTAAGCCCCCAGGTAAGTGGTACTTTGTTATGGCAAGACTGGAACGAATACAACCTTGCAGATGCCAGTAACAACTCCAGACTTCTTTCTAAGTAACTGAAAGCAGGACAAAGGGGCAGCTGGGGAATACTGGAGAGTTGCAGTAGCCAAGGATGAGTGGATGAGGGTTGTCACAGTGAAAAGGAAGACAAAGGTTATTAAAAAAAAAAAGAAAGAAAGAAAGAAAATTAAGGCTATGTTTTGATACTGGAGCTAATATTTTTATATAGGACAGAGTAAAAGACCCAGAAACTACCATTTCTTACATCACTTGTGGGTAAGTTCTTAAAACAAATATATTACTTATTCCATAAAATATGAATTGTAGACTTGCTGTGAAGATTTACACAGTGGCCAGCACATAATAAGCATTTAATTAGAATTTGCCACTCTTGCTACTGTTAATATTACTGCATCAGAATCTAATGAAGGCTGGTACAAAACCTGGCCCCCAAATGTATGCACCATGTTAGATTTAGTGCCAGAAGGTTTGTGTCTAAATCTCCATTCTTCTATTGAGTTTTATAAAAAATATTTGAAGAGGAAAACTTCAATATTTGACAATTTTTGACCAAGAAAAATTTCAATTTCTGATGGTTTCACCAAATATCATAATCATATGCAAAAGAATATTCACAATATATAATATAATAAATATTCATCTCTAGAGTATTTGTCACTCAAGAACCAGAATATTGCCAGACTCTTATCTTTGTCTGAACACATAGCACTGCAATGACTACTGCTTGGTTTTATTTTAAATATATGTGTGTGTGTGTGTGTGTGTGTGTGTGTGTGTATTTTTTTATCTACCTACCTACCTACAGATTTTTTCTTACACATTATCATCCATTAAAAAGAGAACCACAAACCCAAAATGGAGTCACTGATGTGAAGGCTTTATGTCAGCAAGCCAAGACTTAATATTTAACATAATTGCAGTCCTCACCTCCCCATCCTTCCCCAGGAATATAACCTTTCAGACAACATGGAATTTCCTGGACAGAAGTAGCGAATTTACTGATAGACCCCGTTCATCCCTCTTAGAAGGGCCTCCTTGCCTAAAACAACACATTATTTGCTAATAATTTCCTCTTCCTGTTTCCTCTTTGCCTTTAAAATCCTTTCCCTGATTGTAGCTCAGCAGAAATCCTTTTTGTTTTCTGGATGGGATACTATTGGCTGATCCATAAATCACTGAAATTTTTGTTGTTCAACATTCAACACAGCAAATGTATGTATTTTCAAGCTTTATAAACACACGGAACAGTCTTTACATTTTTCTTCAACTTGCTTTTTTTCCCTCGACCTGAATATGTTCTTAAGATCCATCTATGTCCTGGTCTTTAGTTATACTTACAGTTGCTTCATTCAGTGCTGTGTAATAGTCTACTCTGAACACACTGAAAATTTCTTAGAACAGTGTTTTTTTTAAAGATTCTATTTATTTGACAGCGAGAAGTACACCCAGAGAGAGAACCCAAGCAGCAGGGAGTGAGAGAGGGAGAAGCAGGTTTCTCGCCAAGCAAGGAGCCGGATGTGGGGCTTGATCCCAGAACCCTGATATCATGACCTGAGCCCAAGGCAGATGCTTAATGCCTGAGTCACCCAGGTGCCCCAATTGCCGTTTTTAAAAAATAATCCATTCTTCTGCCAATGGGCATCCCTTGCTGGGTAAATTAAATCACTTTTCAGTGATTGTATGTCCTAATTTTTTTTCTTACACATTTTTTGTAATGGAGATATAATCTGCATGTCATAAAATCCTCCATTTTAAAGTTTAAGATTCAGTGGCTTTTAATGTATTTTAATATATTAAATATATTCACCAACTTGTATACAGCATCACCACTGACTAATTCTAAAATTTCAGCATCCCAAAACAAGCCCCAGTCCCAGAAGCAGTCATGCCTCATCCTGCTTTTTCCATTCCTGGTCATCAATCTTCCACCTTCCATCTCTATGAAGACAGATTTGCTAATTCTGGATATTTCACATGAATGGAATCATGCAGAGAGAGAGAGAGAGAGAGAGAGAGAGAGAGAGAGAGAGAGAGCGTGCGCGCGCGTGTGTGTGTGTGTGTGTGTGTGTGTGGTGTCTTTCACTTAGCATAATGTTTTCAAGTCCATCACTACTGTAACATGAATCAGGACTTCATTTTTTTGTGAAATAATATCCCACTGGGTGGATATACCACACTGTGTCCACTCACTCATCAGCTAGGGATTCGGCTGTTCCATCATTATGAGCAGTGCTACTATGGACGTTCCTGTGCAAGTTTTTGTGTGGACATACATTTTTAATTCTCCTCAGTACACACCTAGAAGCCAAGGCGCTAGGTCATCACATAACCCCATTTTTAAAATTTGAGAAATGCCAGTTTTCCAAAGCAGCTATTCTGCTTCACATCCCCAATAGCAATAAAGGGAGTTCCAGTTTTTCCATTATCAGTACTAACACCTATTATCAGTTGCCTTTCGATTACAGATAGTTCCTCACTTGAAAAATAGGCATACAATAAGAAAACCCATTTGCAAAGTTATTAAGAGAAACAAATATGATAGGTATGAGAATGCTATTAAAATTGCTAGGTATCCTTACAACACTGATGGAATCAAGGCAAATAAAGAGCTACTGACAGCACTGCTTTAGTGTGCCATAGAGACACACAGATATTTTAAATACTAAGTAAGACAAGCCATCTTTGAAATCTGACTCAGTGCCAATTCCATTTACAATTCTAATGAACTCTTAAAGCTGAAAGAACCCTGGAGTTGGAAGCATTTAACCTCTCCTGCATTCCAGTGGTTTGCCTCTGCCAGGCCTTCAGTGACTGATGAGGGACTGACTGCAAAGAAAGGAAGAAAAACTTCATCAAAATCAGGATGTTTAGAAGAACATCCTGATTCCAAGGCAAAAAGCAAATTTTCTTTTTCACGAGTGACACACACTGATGGTTGTAGGGACTTTTTGGGGGGTCACAAACTTGCATAAAACCCGGCCAGAGGCCAGAGAATAAATGTTAGGGTGAAGGCTGGGGACAGAGTTGTATGGTCGACCCAGGTATTGTGCCCCCACTTCCCCGCGGATCTAGGCACAATAAATCACGTCAACAGGCATATTCGATGGCCTTTGAGTATTTAGAATCCCAGTTCTCATCTGTAAGAATCAACCATCTGAAAGTTAATTTTAGAGGTCTGTGAAGAGGAACCAAATTTTGCATCATTTGGCAAATGGACATTTTGGGGGCGAAGGCTGCTGCGAGTTCCGCTCTGAAATACAAAGGCACAGTGGAGCACAGATTCAGTTTTTCTTTTACTAGCTGCAGTCAAGCACAAAATCACATCCTATGTGCCAAGTCCCTCTTCTGATAACCTGCTTAGTAACTCAGGTTTAGCTAGCATCTATTATTCACTTGATTTTGTTAGAAAAGGACCAAAAAACAAAACGAACAAGAAAAACAAGATCCACGGTAAATAATGCTCCTAGAACAGCTGATACTCCTTCTGAATCTTCAAAACACGATTAAGCTGCATTTAATTGTACGTTCTTTTTATCACATTAAATTCTGTTTTTCATTGCCATAGAGCACTGCATTACTTTCTCAGCCCTGAATTTGACATCTAGCCGGTACTCAGTAATATTTACTGATTTGAATATAATTTTGCAAATACTACAAAAACTGCCAACATGCTTATACACTTTCATCAACTAACAGAACTTATTAAACTTTGGTATTTTTCAGGGATGTGGAAAGAACGTGCATTTACTGATATACTTTCTCCAGCCTGGCAAGGGGGAGCTCCTCCCAGGGGCTGTAAGAGCCAGACAGGACCACAGAGAAAGCCCAGGTATCGAAATGCATTAATGACAAGAGCAGAAACTCCAGTTGTAGTCAAGAAGTCAGCAGAACTAAGAGATAAGCTTAAACCTATTTAAATTGTGGATACAGCTACCAAGCATATTCCTTCCAAATACTACTTTCATCTTGCTAGTTTGGAAAACAAAACGAAACAAACAACAACAAAAAACCCAAAACCAAAAAATCAGCTGAAACTCTATTTTTCTGCCCTATTGATACAAAGTGCAGACTATACCAGCCTTGGGCAGTAGTTCCCACACTTTGAGGGGCCTCTAAGAACCTGTCAAAAGCAATCGACTTTCACCTCTAACCACAGACATCTGCACAGTTAGTTGAAGCCTTTACAGGGAAATGTTCCCTCCCTGGGCTGCTCTGCCCACCTGCCGGAGTTCCAGAGGAGAGGAAGCTTACTTATTCCATCTTTGAGCAATGATGTCTGCTAGCACAGGGCTTACATGATCAGGTTCCAATGCATTCCCTGCAACTGACCTCAAATCTGAAGCAGTTTTGGGAAGCACAACATAAAAGGCAAGTTCCTATGGCCTCTTGCACTGAGACTAGGGTTTAAACTGAATCACCCCATTTGCCTTTTCGTGTATTTATTTATTTTACTTTTTTGAGAGGTACTCTTCCAAGTCTCATGAATCTGCTGTGGCTGACCCTGCTATTTGCCTTAAACCACAGAATCGGGCACTCAATTCCAAAAACAGCTTCTTATTTTAACTAAAGATTCACTGTAGTCCTTTACGGTTTGCCTGAGCTGACTGTCAAGAACCCTGGTTTTAGGGCGCCTGGGCGGCTCAGTGGGTTAAAGCCTCTGCCTTCAGCTCAGGTCATGAGGATCCTGGGGGATGGAGGCCAGCATCAGGCTCTCTGCTCTGCTTGGCAGGGAGCCTGCTTCCTCCTCTCTGTCTGCCTGCCTCTCTGCCTACTTGTGATCTCTCTGTCAAAAAAATAAAATCTTAAAAAAAAAAAAAAGCCAAAACTCTGATTTTATAATTCTAACTTTTTTTTAATTTTTGTTGTTGCATGTTTTGGGTTCTTTATTTTTGGAGTAATTTGTTTATTTCGACTATATTTTATTTATAGAAATAACATTATGGGATAGATCAAAAAATTAAAAGTTTGTCCTTCAACACAGGTAATTAGTTTATAAGACAGTTTAGGAGCACTCTTCCATCCTTCCACCTCTCATTTCTCACCTCCTATTCTCTCTCAAACCCATTTACAGTTTGCTTTTTACTTCCTGTATTAGTTTCCAGGGCTGCTATAACGAAGGCCCAAACAATGTGACCTAAAACGACAGAAAGTTGTTTGCTCATAGCTCCTGAGACTGAAAGTGTGATATTAAGATGTCAGTAGGGTCAGACTCCCTCTGTAGGCGAGTCTGTCCTTGCCTCCTCCAGCTTCCTGTGGCCCCGGGCATTACTTGGCTTGAAGCGGCTTAACTTCCATCTATGCTTTTGTCTTCACATGACCACCTTTTCCACATGTGCCTGTTTCCTCTCTTCTTATTGGACTTAAGCCCCACTCCAATCCAATCTGATTTCATCTTGATCCTTAACTTACTGCATTTGCTAAGACTTTATTTCCAAATGAGGTTGGAGCTGAGTTCCCTCAACACAGGACTCAATCCCAGAGATTGTGACCTGAGCCAAAGGTAGACACACTTAGCTGACTGAGCCACCCAGCTTCCCCAGAGCCCTGGTTTTAAATAAGAAGGTAGATGTCTTCAAAGGTCAATCCATCCAGAAATAGGAAGAAAGGAGAAAAAAAAAATAGGAAAGTGGAGAAAAGGAATGGGCAGAAAGAGGAGAGAAAACTGAAGCTCAGGGGCATGAACGGTCCTGGCTCATTTGTACAACTGGCATGGCTGTGACCTGTCCTTACACATCATCCAGAGGTCACCTGCAGCTCCCAGGGACAGTTGCAGTAGATGCTATGAACATCCCTTCTCTGCCACCTGTGCTTCTCTTCCTCATGACTTTTTCTGGCCACAGGAGCTCACCTGGCTCATGCAAGAAACAATTCAGAAGTGTTAGGAAGTTAATACCATTTATGAGTTATCACTGTTGCATAACAAATTACCCTGTGCTTAGGTGCTCTTTATTATCTCACACAGTTTCTGAGAGTCAGGAACTTGTGAAAAGCTTATTGAGATGGCCTCAGATTCTTTCATGAAACTCTATCAAGGTGTTGGCTAGGGATACAGTCATTTGGGGGTTTGATGGGCTGGAGGATCCACTTCTTAGATCACTAGCTCACATGCTTCTGGACAGGAAGCCAATAGGAGCCATGCGAGTCTCTGCACTTGGCTTCCTGAATGACAGCTGGCTTTCCCCAGCTAAGTGACACAAAAGTAAAAGCAAGGTAAAAGCCATGATGTCTTTAATAATCTACCTTTGCCATCGCTCTGCCATATTCTACTGGTCATATAGACCGATCCTGATACAATGTGAGAAGATGTCACACAAGGGCACAAATACCAGGAGGCAGAGCTGTTATCTAGGAGGTTATCTAGTTAGCTACCACATGTCCCCAGGCTCAACCATCTTCTGTGGGAAATAGGAGCCATTAAATGCCTGAGTTTCTGTTCCTTGGTGAGACAATTCTAAGTTGTTTCCTATAATGTTCTTCAGACAGTCCCTGGTGCAATGAAGGCCCAGCTGCCAACAGTGATAACTAGCATCGGCTTTCCTCTGTTCCCTACCACCTCACCATGCTTCCTGGGATCATCTGCCGAAAAGCTACCTGCCCTCAAACTCTTGGCTCAGAAGGACAAACTAAGAAAATAGCAAATAAGTCAGCTTGAGGAAAAAGCTCAGGCATTATGTTTCCCCAGTCCATGCTCATAGCTGTCATATCTTTTTGCTATGGTTCTTGGCTGCAAAGAAGGATTAAAACCATGTGCCTACCTTTCCTGTACATTGTCTTGCATGAAGGCTCAGCAGAGAGGCACCAGTTTCTCACTGTGAGCATCCTGAGGAGCTGGACTTCTGCTAAACTACATGGTGGCTGGTGCCATTTTTTAAAAGGTATTACTTCTCCCTGTGCAGACACCAAATCCTAGACTTTTGTGAGTGTGACAAGTGATGATGTCTCTGTGGGATGATGCCTTCTTTGAGGTGGTGCAAGCACCTGCCAAAATGCACAGCTTGGTGACTGAAACAGGGCTGGGTTTAAAGTCTCCTTAATGCCCAGCAGTATGGATAATCTTACATGATATCTTCACTGAGAAAAATTTCCAGATGGATGTCTTCTGTTCTATTGGATGCTTAGAAGAATATCCATTGTTATGGTTTCCTTGGGCATGGGAAGTGGAGAGTTCAAGTCTTCCACGCCTGACAAAGGTTCTTTCTGTGCAGTTGACGAAACACAGTGCATGGAGGTTAAGTAATTTTTCTGAGAGCACAAAGGGAGGAAAGAGCAGAGCCATCATTTGGACTGTTCCAGATGAGTCCAGGTGTGTCTCTAAAGTCCAGATGAGTCCCCCAGAGAGGTAGAGTGCTTCTTGTTTCCATGTCCCTGAGCTTCCCTTGGCATCATGTGGCCTCCAAGACATTCCCACATCCAACAGTGGTCATCCCAGCTGGCTCCTAGAACTACTTTGTGACTATCTCAGATGAATTAATTAATTAATTTATTTATTTATTACTTTATTAATTTATTTATTTTTAGCTATCCATCCTCTTCCAGGTGCCTCAGCCCTGTTCCGTGGGTCCTCTAAATCAGTTATGGTTGTTTCATTTCCTAAGACATTAATAATTTGGGGGAGAGATTTTATGTAATTCTCGCCAAAGATGCTCAGGGGTCTATGGGAGAATATCTTGGAAAAGTTTCTCACTCTTTTTAAAAAAAGAAAAAAATATATGTATTTATGTGTGTGTGTGTGTGTGTGTGTGTGTGTGTGTGAGAGAGAGAGAGAGAGAGAGAGAGAGAGAGAGAGCGCACAGGCAGGGGGAGTGGCAGGCAGAGGGAGAAGCAGGCTCCCTGCTGAGCAAAGAGTCTGATGTGGGACTCTACCCAGGATCCTGGGATCATGATGTGAGCCAAAGGCAGATGCTTGACTGACTGAGCCACCCAGGTATCCCAAGGTTTCTCACTCTTAAAAAACAGATATATAGGAAAATATGGTATACTCTCTAGTTTGTGGTCATTTCTGAATGAAATACCTGATACTTTCACAACACCCTGTAACAGCGAAGGAGGTTAGTTTCAGAACAAATGACAAGACAGAGTGGAAAGAGGAAACAAATAACCTACATCTGTATCCTTACACTGTTGAGATGCTGAGTGAACCAACCTCCAAACCACCCTGTCTATGGTCTTCATGTTATGTTAGGAAATATATTTCCTATGCTTTATGTCAATCTGAGTCTTGGATTTCTGTTCTGAAAAGCCAAAGGCACTCATTGGTTTCACCACCTAAGTCACGTCTGGATTCCCACATGATGTGTTTTGTTTTTACTTGTCATATTGCCGTCAACTAAGCCATACGTCCCATAAGGACCAGGACTGTGTCTTCAACTTTATATTCCCAGAAGACTGACTACAGTAACTTACCCACTGTAACGCCTTTATAAACAGTACAAAAGGGACTGTTGAAATTTAACTCTCACTTCAAAGGAACTTTTAAAGGTGAAACAAAGCACAAGTATCCATTTGCTAGCTGTGTGTCATCTGCCATGTTATTTCTGTTTCAGTTTACACATCTGTGAAATCGAAGATAACAATAGTGGTAAAACACCTGAGACGTGGAGTTAGCCAGCTGTGGGTTCAAACCCCATCTCTTCAATATTCTAACAGGGCAAGTTTCTTCACATCTGTGTGCCTTTGTTTGCTCATCTGGAGAATCAGACAGTAACATATCTCGAAGCGTAGTACTGAGGCTTAAATAATATATTTAAAGTATTTAGCACTTTCTATGCCCCATATTTAATCCTTAGTATTTAATCACTTGCTTGGATTATTGTGTAGATGTGATAAAATATACTAATCATAACACTTGATGCATAGTAGGAATGCAGAAAATCACTAGGGAAGAAATTAAGTCTTAGTGTGAGGCTGAGATGGCCCAGCTCTTATTACCCTTTGAAATTGGGGGAAGTTGGCAGGTGAACGAAGGCCATGGAAGTATCTCTTACCTGTGGGAATTAAATATTGATTTCATTTTCACTTCATTAAGTCTCCTATTGATTTCAAACAGGCAGAGTGGAGGATGGCAGTCAATCACTAAACACTCAAGAAATATCAGGAAAGTTTGTTCTTCCTTCAGGATTGGGACTCCCTCTAGATTTTGAGAGCCTTTTGTGAAGCTGCATAGTCTACATGGCAGAGGTGAATCAACCATTCTCGTTGCCCTCGCGAACCTAACCTCTACTGGTCCTAATCCTAGGTTAGAGTTTTGAGAATGACCGTAATTCTTCTTGTCACACCAGAATTTTACATCCTAAGGACAGCCCTGGGCAGAAGGGTCAGAATCCAGGGTCTGGTTAGATACATACAAGGGAGAGTAGAGCACACATATCAGGCAGATGTTTGTGAAATCCAGAGCACCACACTAACAGTGGGCTAGGAACCAACATATGAGAATCTGAGGGAAGTCTTCAAAAAGTCATGGAACAAGAAAACTGCACAACATATATACCCTGAGAGTCTCTATATTGTTAATGATCCTGACAATTATTCTACTCTTGGATGGAATCCACTCAGAGTAATTCCATTCTGTCCTAAAGAAATAATCCTTAGGTTTATCGGTTTGGGTTGTGGACAGGTGACTCATACCAAGACAGAGATTTCCACCTGTCTCCCCTCCTTCACCTCTCCACACAATCTGGAATTACACTGGGAAAGGATATTCCCTCCTGTTTCATGACATTGTAAGGATGTCTGCCTATAACTGCTAGTAACCAGGTCTGCAGTCTCAGAGAAGCTAGTTTAAGAAGTGAGAAAAGAGGAGATAAGAAGATGAGAAATGGAGAGACAGCAGGAACCTCAAGATGAAAGAGTCCCAGATTCCAGTGATTTTTGAAGAGGGCTCACCTCTACCTATTTCACAATTTCATCACACAGGTCAATCAACTGGCCTCTTTCTGCTTTAAAGGAGTTTGAGTTAGGTTTCTCTTATTGGCAGTAATAACACATTACATGCATAAAAATATAGGAAATACATGAAGAAATTTTAGGCACAAAGATGTACTTTGCTACAAAGGTTTAACTGGGTATGGAGCTTTGGCACATCTTATGATAAACTATAACACAGCCACTGAAAGTCTTCCATTGAAAACATTCTCATGGACTGGGCTACCTGCTGTGGCTCAATTGGTTAAGCATCTGACTCTTGATTTTGGCCAAGGTCACGATGCTGTGATCATGAGACTGAACCCCATGTGCTCCCTGGGGAGTCTGTTTGAGATTCTCTCTTCCTCTCCCTGTGCCCCTCCCCCTCAATCCTTCTCTCAAATAAATCTTAAAAACCATTCTCAGGGGCACCTGGGTGACTTAGTTGGTTAAGAATCTGCCTTTGGCTCAGGTCGTGATCTCAAAGTCCTGGGATCGAGCCGTGCCCTGAGCAAACAGCCTGCTCCTCCTCCTCTCTCTGCCCACCACTCTGCCTACTTGGGCTCTCTCTCTGTCAAATAAATAAATAAAGTCTTTAAAAAAAAAAAAAAAGAGCATTCTCAAGCACTTTACTATATGGCACATGCTATGTGATAGGTTCTACGTATTTCATTCAGGCCTCACAAGCACTCAGTGGTAGGGAATGTTTAGTCTTATTTCACAGAAGGGAAAACTGAGGCCAGAGAGGATACAAAACAAACCTGAGATTGTATAGACAGTAGTGGCAGTCAGTACACCAATCGAGATTCTTCTAATTCCCAGAGTTCATGCTCTAAAATTCTGCTATACTGTTTATCAAAACCACACAATAACAGATTACTATATAAAGTTAGAGAAAACAAAATGGTGGAATGGGACACCACACATACAGAATGGCAATAGCCATAGAGGATGTATACAGCAAGCAGACTAGGGGGGAAAATGCCGAAATGTACACTGAGGTAGTATCAGGCATTATTTTAAAAGCTTCTTCCAGGGGTGCCTGGGTGGCTCAGTTGGTTAAGCAATTGCCTTCGGCTCAGGTCATGATCCTGGAGACCCGGGATCGAGTCCCACATCGGACTCTCTGCTCGGCAGGAAACCTGCTTCTCCCTCTCTCACTCCCCCTGCTTGTGCTCCCCCTCTTGCTGTGTTTCTGTCAAATAAATAAAATCTTAAAAAAAAAAAAAAAAGCTTCTTCCTCCTCTTCCTCCTCCTCTTCCTCTTCTTTTTTAATATTTCCCAGAATAAGCGTGGGCTAGCATTAAAATGGAGGGAAATGTGCTGGGAAAACTTTTACTTGATTTTCAGCTATATGTTTCCAAGGTAAAGCCTCTTTATAAACTCTACCATGGGGATCGGAAGAGGTCTTGGATATTATTCCACCTCCAGGTCAGCATGAGGAGCATGAGGTAAGGAAGTACTTGACAACATCACAGATTCTGTTTATCATATTTCCTCTCATTGTCTTGCTTTCTCCCCCGTACCCCTTAAATTTCAAACTGTGCTATAAGCACATTCCCCAAAGCTTTTGGAGAGACCCTTGGAGATCTGGAATGGGAAGGGGGGTAGGCTTTGACAGAATAGACTTTGACAGAAAAGAGCAGGTCTAATCATACCTGGCCCATGTTCATGTGTGTACTTCAGTGTCACTCCAACCCAGGCCCATCCCAAACAGCTCCAGCACCACCCCCTCCCCGACTGCTGATTCAGTGACCACTCTGGCTATTCACGCAGGACACATGGAGGACCGGAAGGAAGATCTAGTTTCTACTGCATTTTTCTGCTGCTGTCTTTGTCCTGTATCTCTTTTCTTGTAACTCAGATCTTTGCCCTTCAGCTGTGATTCATATTACTAACTCCCCTCCCAGTGGTTTCCTGCCTTGCCAAATCCTAGAAGCTGAATGAATGTGCGTAGATAGATGACTCTCTACTAGAGTAGATAGATTCTTTCATTCAGAAGCACCTCTTACAAACAAGACATTATCTTAAACATTCCTTAAACTAAGATTATTTAATATCCTCAGTCAGGAACTATACTACAAAATGGGATCTGTTCATTCACAGCAGTAATTATTTAAGGAATCAGAGACTCTACTAGAAATGGGAAATGCCCAGGATAAAAGGCTTCCCAACTTGAATGCAGAGCAGTTTTCCCAGACTTTTCCTAAAAAACTTAGTTTCCCAGACTCTATTAAAGATTCCAATGCAGTCCACTTTGGCTGGGATTGGGAAACTGCACTTTGAATAACACCAAAAGATTTAATGACACATTAAATGACACAAGGATCATGATTCCTTCTGAAAAACAGTGAACAGTACGTCGGAGCATCTTCTGAATTCACTTAGGAACCAAAGTAAACTCAGTTGAGCCCACTGGTACTGTCAGTGACCTCCATGGGGACAAGATGGAAAAGGGGCTTTTCTAGAGACACCTAGAGTTTACTGTCTTGGAAAAGCATCGACAGTGGAACCCAGAACACTATGCTGAGAAATCACCCCTAATTATCCTTTTTTGTTCTCAATATCAGGATATATTTCCTGTAATCCTCCCTCTCCCCATCACTGCATTTTCATGACTAAGTCTTTATTCCCCAATCTCTCCCCAATCCAGCCACCTGCTAATGTGACAATGACTGTGACCTTGACAGCCACAAAGTCCAGAATTAGAGGACATACCCTTCTAATCTGGCCCCTTTTTGGGTCCTAAAACAGTTCCTCCCTTTCCCCAACACTTTTCTTCTGATGGTGCCACAGTCAGGAAAGCTCCACCTTGTAGTTTTCCCAGGTTTGCTTATTTCTCTAAAGTTCAGTGATGCACATTGTCAAATGGCACATTTATTATTTAAGTGCCATTGGCTTCTGGTCTTTCATGCACATGACAGAATACAGCAGGAGTGTACCCTGCTTCCAGCTCACAGATGTTTTGCTGGCCACATTGTTCGTTTAAAGTCCAGTCTGGCAAAATGGAGGGCACATGAGCAGAAAAACAAACAAACAAACAAACAAAAAAACACAAAAAAACAAAAAAACTTCAGGGTCTTTTAGGTTCCATTTATTACAGGTAACTAAGAAACTACCTTAGGTAGGTTCAAAGTTTAATTGGGATATAGGGGAGGGAGAGAGAGTGGGACAATTTCACATTGGAAAAAACTTCTATATGTCAACTACTCCTTCCTCTTCTCTGACCTCTTTAAAGGCACTACAGGAAATAATTCACAAATAGCTCTGGCATGGGAAAATATGGGAAGAAAACACATTACGTAGGGAAAAAAACATGAGAGTACAGAAATATTTTTCCTGTTTTTAAAAATATATTTTACTTGTAATAACTATCATTAACAACTCTGTATTTAAACTTTACCCTGGAGAATATACAAATATAGGCATTACCAGCTTTAACATTTACTGAAAATGTATACTCTATACTAATATAAAAGGAGAAGACTCTCTCCCTGTTCAGAAGCTCTTCTTTACTACTGTTAGGGCCTGCTTAGCCTCAAGGCCAGCAGAACAGGCTCTGAAACTCCCTGGCGACTTAGGCCTCTGCATGTCTAAGACCCCCTGGTGATTGATGCCTTTACAAGGCCTGTGTTTACCAAAGGAGGGCAGTTAAGTCAAAGAACCATGTGTGTATCTTGCTTCCTTGCCCCAAATGTGTGGGCAATTCAGGAACTGGGGAGGGGGCAAAAATGTCTCACAACCAACGGAGTAAATCACTGTGTGACTCATGCTTGCTGTTTGAAATGCATATAAACCCCGACCTACCCCTTCTTGGGGCTCCTCTGTTCCTGTGCGTACAGAGGGCCCCAGCATGCTTGGTAAATAAACCCCTTGCTGCTTGCATGAGAGCATCTCTTGGAGTTCTTCCTTGGCGGCGGTAGCCCTCTTGACTCTAACAACTACTAAAAAGAATTCTCACTGCATTTGAATTAAGATTCTAGAGCATTCAGCAGAGAAGAATTTGGGTATTAGTCAGCTCCATCTGCCATAACAAAGTGTCACAGACTGTGGCTTAAACAACAAATTTATTTTCTTACACTTATGGAGGCTGAGAAATGCAAGATCAAGGTTCTGGTCCAGTGAGAGTCTTCTTTTTGGCTTGCAGGCAACTACCATTTTGCAGTGTCCTCACATGGCAGGAAGACAGGGCTGGTCTCTCCTCTTCTTACAAGGGCACTAATGCCCTGGGCCACAACCTCAGGACCTCATCTAACCCTACTATGTCCCAAAGGCTCCATCTTCAAATATATTGGCACTGGAGGTTTTAATGTATGGATTTTAGGGGGATACATTTCAGTCTATAGCAATGAGCTACAGAGGCCATTCTACCATTTACAGGCTTGTAACTTTGACACACTTGCACTCTGAGTCTTTTGCTATAAATCCAAAGAATGGAAATTGAGAAGTAAAGCATTCTGGAAGTACTGGATGTGGCCAGAGCCCAAGGAATGTCTTAAAAGTAATTTTCTGACTGCCAAGCACCCATGTGTGCATGTGTATATGGTTGTTGGGGAGGGAGGCAGGAAAATGATCTTCAGGAAATGGGGAGGAGGGCAGGTTTTATAGCACTAAGGTCTGGCAGTTTTGGGTCCTCAGATGGAGACAGAGGAGGAGATAAGATGATATAAATGGGAACATGAGGCCAAGGACAATTCAGGATCCTGGGAAGACAGGTTAAGTGGAGAAGTAGCACAGGAAACTAACTGCTATTTTTGGCCTATTTCTATGTTTCCAAACCTTAGGTTTCTTGTTTTGTTTTGTTTTTTTAAGTTGACCGAAACTGTACCCAAGGAAGGGATGGCAAACTATGATAGGATAGTTAAATTTTCGGTTTCAAAAGCTAAGTCCAAGTCATATTATAATGGATTTGATCAGAAAGAGTCAGTCTATCCCACCCTCTCCCCCTTATCATCAGGCTAGATGAAGATTCCAGAAGCTGTAGTATAAGTCAAACCTGAATAGGTCTATGGACCTCCAAAATGGGCTAGAGAGAAAGGCAGTTTTCAATCTATATAAACTGCTTCCCTGAATAAAGTCCAAGGTTGAGACCCTAGGTTCCATACTCCAGTGTGAAAAAGCAATCAGAGAACATACATGTCCATATGACCTGTGGAAGTGGGTGGGACTTGGGAGTTTCATCCAGCTTCACCAATTCTTTGAGAATCAGGCAGCTTTCAATGATTTTTATACAGGAGAGTGATGAATAACTTTATCTCCACTGACTTCTAGGTACCTCAAGTCACTCAAGAGGGCAACTCAGTGTTTCTTTTATCTCTTAGGGGTATAGCAGTATCTAAAGGAGACCAGGCCTGAGCATATCTTATGGTAAGGTTCCTCAGTTATGAACACACAGACAGGAAGAAGAACCCCTGTGGAGGGACAATGATCAGGGACTGAGGCCACACCCAACCACCACCATTGCTCTGAGGTCAGTGTTCATATACCACTGAAATGTAGGGAAAAATGGGAGGCAGAGAGACTTTGGTCTACTTGACATTAGGTTCTATGACCCAGTGGAATGAGGCCCAAACTAGAAGTATATAAATGTATTCATTCAAAAATAATTCTTTGCACACCTGAATTTTTGTCCTGATACTTCTTTCTATTCACTACAGCTAGATAATCATCCACTATCAATTTAACTCTACCACCTCCTTCTGTGTTCTTCAGGAAAAATGAAACTGGGATCAGAACCTACCCACTACTCAGGATTTGGGGGGACACAAGGGTGAGAGGAAAACAGAATCTGGGTTATGTTAGGGAGGGAAATACCCTAAGTCTTAAATATATTGGAGGGATGTACAGTAAAGAAGTAGAAACTCAAGCTGCCTTCACAGTCAAGTGCAATATTATGTGCTGATGGGAACATTTCTGATGTCCCACTCTGGAAAGTAGGTCATTGGGAAGATTTCCCCCAGGGAATGAAATCTATTTTAGATGGGAATCTGAACGCTACAATTACAGCTCAATTGTCTATGTAACAGCATTATAAGCCTCAGACAAGGGCAAGCAATGAATTAGGCCCCAGGAAACATGTTTTCTACACCCTCATCTCCCCCTGGGAAATACAAAAGGAAATAATCCGTAGTTTGCGAATTTGCATTGGGGTCCGTCTCAGTTGATTCTGGGCTTTAGATGCATTGTATCTTAATGGACAAATGTTAAGAGTCCCATGGTGGTGTTTTATTACATCCAGAGAGTCATTTGAATGTGGGACATAAAGAGGAAAGAACTTAGAACTAAGTGATGTGAGGAAGACCAGAAATTAAGAGGATTAATAAAGTAAAATGGGACTGTTATGTGCCTAAACCAGACACATGCCTGGCTAACCACTAAAGTGGCTCTTAAACCTATTAATTCAACAGGTACTTGTCTGCCTCCTTCTTGTGTCCTTACCTTTCCTTCAGCATTCTAGCAATCATGGCTAATCAGATTGCCAAGCTCTTATGGGATATGATGTGTTCCAAAGATGGCCCATGTCACATGCTCTTCTTATGATACAAAAGCGTTTTCTCCCTGAAAAGGTAAGATCTATGTTTCCTCTTCCTGGATCTGGGTGGAGATTAGGATTGCCACAGTCAATAGAGTACACTGAAAATGATGTCATGCTTTTTCTTGAAGGTTGGGTCTGTGGGCTGTAGTTTCCACCTGTCCCTCTCACTCTTACTCTTGGGATGCTTGCCCCTTAGCAGCCAGCAACCACACTTTGAGGAAGCACAAGCTAGCCCACAGGTAAAGAATATGGACAGGCTCACATGGAGTAGAACTGTGGTCCCAGCCAACAGTCTGCATCGACCACCAGCTAAGTCAGTGAATGAGACTTCAGACGATGCTAACATTCAGTCATTGAGCTGCTTCAGCCGATACTAAAAGTAGAGCAGAGCTCAGCTATCCCTACCGAACTTTTCCAAAGTTACAGATTCGTGAGCAAAATAAGTGTGTCTTGTTTTGAATTACCAGGCTGCAAAGTAATTTGTATACTGCTTATAGGTAACTGGTACTGATGAATAGGTCCAGGTACTACTAGAGACGGGACTGTGCCC